>CM008339.1:9871964-9882869 GCA_002525835.2 Ipomoea batatas
TCTTTATCTGCTTGTTTTTTGAGCAAACTTCACTTTTAGTCATCGATTATTGTGACATTTATTTTTATTCTTTTAATTTTATCATATTACATCTTTGATTTTGAACAATTTTCCTTTTTAGTAGTTCTCGATTATATTCTTTTAATTTTGTCCTATTACATTCATGACTTTGAACAACTTCTATTTATATTTCTTGAACCAACCAAACACTGAAATTACATCCCTTGATCTATTCTTTCAGCGAACCAAACAATAAAATACAATTTCTATTGTATTCCTAGCCTATTCCATTCCAAAATACTATTCTTATTTCCTTAAAATTCATTCGGTGAACCAAATATGTTCTAAGTGTAAACCACAACGGCACAACAGTTCAACTTAAATTATTTCAGATGATATTAGTGTCGGGAGTTTTCATAATTATTCAGAAATAATAATAATTTTTTTAAAAAAAAATTCCAAACCACAAAATAACCAATTTAATTGTCATATTAAGCTAATTTTCTAACAATTAGTCATGCAAAATAACATTTTCTCTGAGTCTATACTTCAGAAGAAGTGGAAAATAATATCACCGTTTCATACTTGAAAGTTACAGGGGTTGACAAATTGTATGCATTACTGAAAATTCAAAGTAATGGTAAGAGCAAAGGAAAAATTTTGATGGACTTTTCTTGGTTTCATTAACTACTTGCCAATTTGGCACTCTGCCATAGGCTTCCATATATACACCACATTTATTTGTATGAGACTGACCCCATGACGAATTCAATTCTTAGACTAAAGACATTATGCAAGTCATGCACATACACTAGTTGATAACATTAGTTGATTATAAAAAATTTTTTAGTAAATTAATTGTTTATTTTAATTGATTACATGTAAAATGATTTATAAGAACACAATAATATTGTGCTATTTACTTAACTCTTAAATTACGTACTTTTACATACAATTTATTGTTCCTGTTAATGCTATTAATTATTAATTATTCAATAATAACGCTATAGTTATAAAGAAATACTCGATTGTTAATTAATACGGAGTAATAATTAATATCAAAATATAAATTCAAATAAAAAATAATAAACATAAGTTATTAATAATAATTCAACATAACTGTTTAACACAATTATATATATTCTTAACTTAAATAAAAATTGTATGTTGGTAGTATAAATTATATTGTATCAAGTTTTTAGTGTTTGGAAAATGGCTTATTAACCAAAGTTTGACTTGTTTGACCAACTTTAGTCACGTAAAATGAGTTTTTTTGTAAATAATATCCATAACTCTGAAAGTTTAAAGTTTACCCAAAAAAGTAATACTAATAAAATTGAGTAGCTTATTAATATAACTTATTGTATTTTTGTTCTAACAATCTAATTTACGTACCATTAATAGTTTTTGGTTATTGTAGTCTTTATATTTATTCCATTTTTATTCAAATTTACATTTTTAATAACATTATAACCCTTCTAGAACCCGACATTTGAATTGAAATTAAGTATTTCAATATTTCCTCCCCACTAGTATGCTAAAGGAAATTACGACTCTTAGAGTCTTCGTACATAGCATGTAAGGAATGTGATCAGGTTCTATAAAAAAAAAATTTAGAAAAATGTCTCAATTATACATATTTAACTTTTTTGATAGTTGATTCATGATTGCACACTTTTTTAGTTTTGGACCTAACTGCACAGAAGGTATAATTGACACATTTTCCTTTTTTTTTTTTTTTAGTGATAAGGGGAACCTATAGTTATTACCTCAAGGTATAGATAGACCACAAAAATCAAGAAAGTCAATAGATCACCTCTACTAAAAGTCAAATTAATAACTTTGTAATTACTAAGTCAACAGTCTTACCAACCTAACTAGAATTGTTGACTTGGAATTTTTTATTCTTGTTCTGTTCGGACTTGGTCAATCATATTTTGTTGCCAGTCAAGTCATCAAGACGAAAGAAAAAGAAAAAACACAAGGAACGTACACTGTTTGGCCTCACATTAGCTAGCACTATATATATATACATAATACGGGAGTTCACAATTGTGCCAAGTCAGAAATGGAAGAGAATATTTTAAAAGTGTGGGTTTCTTGGCTCCCTCTTGTTCTGCTGTTTAATACTCCATTTTGTTATGGAGTAGAAACAATTTCCGGGAATAAATATTTAACTCAAAATACAACCATATCCTCCCCGAATGAAAGATTCGAGCTGGGTTTCTTCACACCCGGCCAATCTTCCAACTATTACGTGGGTATTTGGTACAAAAACATCTCCCCCCAAGCAGTAGTTTGGGTAGCAAACAGGGTGGCACCGCTCCCCTCCGCCGCAATCTCCTCCGCCAAACTGAGAATCCTAGACGGCAACCTGGTGATCATACACGGCGGGGCCCCACAAAACTTGGTGTGGTCAACCAATATCACCGCGAAACTCAGCTCTGTGCTAGCAACTCTTGGAGATGACGGAAACTTGGTATTATTGCGTGTCAACTCGACAGCCCCACTTTGGCAAAGCTTTGACCACCCAACAGACACATTTCTGCCGGGTGCCAAGCTGGGATATAACAAGCGCACCAAAACCAAACAGGTGTACACGTCATGGAAAAACCCAGACGATCCCGCACCCGGCCTATTTTCTTTTAGCAATGATGGCAACGTCACAGTTCACTTATGGAACGGTACCGAGGAATACTGGAACAGCGGGCCCAACTTCGGACACGACACTTATTTGAAGCCAACTCCCACGTACAATTTCACCATCGTTCACAACGAGAACGAGAGTTACGTTAGTTTTACTACATCACCACCCCTAATAGCAAGATGTATAATAGACATAAATGGGCAACGGAAGTCGAAAGCGTGGTTAGAGGCTGGACAGGAGTGGGTGTCAATCCTGCTTGAACCCGAACAAGAATGCGACGTTTATGCCTACTGCGGCCCATTCGGCATCTGCACCCAAACTTCATCGCCCGTTTGTGCTTGTTTGTATGGTTTCAAGCAATTCAAATCACACAAACAGAATGATTATTTCTTTGAAGGATGTGTAAGGAATACCAGTTTGAAGTGTGGAACTAATTACCAAGAAGAGGGCATGGTCGATAGCTTCAAAATGTATCCAAATGTGAGATTGCCAAGACATCCTCAAAACATCACAACTCAGAATCAGGCAGAATGTGAGTCCACTTGTCTCAACAATTGTTCTTGTACTGCCTACGCTTATCATAACAACAATGGTTGCTCACTTTGGGCTGGACAACTCCTCAACCTCAAACAGTTTGATGGTAATAATGGAAGCACCATTTACATCAGACTTGCTGCCTCTGAATTTTCAAACCTCAAAGGTAATGTAATTACAAATTACAATACAATACTGCCTCTGCACAACAATTTCCCCACCACTCGAACCCGTGTCATGGTTCTAATACCATTTATTAAAACTCAACATTAACCATTATGCCAAAAGTTATATATATATAGTTAGTAGCAGATTAACGAAGGCACAACTTTATTTTCTAATACCCCACATTTTTGAGAGGCAGGTTCTGGACTTGGCTTTCACCTGCCTCTGCCCAACAAATACTTATGTTGAACTAGCTTAACTCCAACTACTGCTTTGTGTTTAATGTAATTTTCTTTTCATGTTATTAATTGCAGATACAAACTCAAAGCGGTTGTTAGGCAAGCTCAAAGCTATCATACCTAGTGTAGCAGTTGCTGCTGCAGCACTACTTGCATGCTCGATTTTCTGCGTCTGTTACAAAAGGAGAAGAGCAGCATTGAAAATAACAGGTAGTTTAGTTGTAGATCAGAGAAAATTTTCCGTTTTGACATCGATTAATTAAAACCATATTTCGAGTATTTGAAATAGCGCTTTCTGTTCACTTCAGAACTTGCAGTGGACGCAATAATGGATGCAACGATAGATGAGGATACAGATGAGAACGCCATTGACGTCCCACTCATCACTTTCCAAAGCATATTGGAAGCTACAAACAACTTTTCCGATGCAAATAAGCTAGGAGAAGGAGGCTTTGGTCCAGTTTATAAGGTTATCAGCGAATTATCTCTTTAGATATACATTTCAGGTTGTTTTTACCTTTCTATAATACCTAATAATGGAAATGCAATGATATTGCAGGGTATGCTTCTCGATGGGCAAGAAATTGCAATAAAAAGATTATCAAGTCAATCTAGTCAAGGAATCAACGAATTTAAGAATGAAGTTGTATTAATTGGAAAGCTTCAACACAGAAATCTCGTTAAACTTGTAGGTTACTGCACACAAGTGGGAGAAAAGATCTTGCTATATGAATATATGCCAAACAAGAGTTTAGACACCTTCATATTTGGTAAGTTGTAATCTTTGATATTCCACTATATATTACTAAATTTAATCAGTATTCCAATAGCATTATATTGTTTTCACAATTTAGATCAAACACGTCGACTATTGTTGGATTGGAGCAAAAGATTTGAGATTATATTGGGAATTGTTCGAGGACTTGTATATCTTCATCATGATTTAAGACTGAGAATCATTCATAGGGACATGAAAACAAATAACATTTTATTAGATCAAGATATGACACCAAAGATTTCAGATTTTGGATTAGCGAGATTAATCGCTGGAAATACATTTGAAGCAAATACCAAAAAAGTTGCAGGCACCTAGTAAGTAGTACTTCACTTGAATTATGGAGTAAATCTTCAAGATCCATAATTTTTAATACATATCTCCAAAAAAAAATTACTTAATATTTTGGATATTTACTTACTCTTCTTTTCATTTTGTAAAATTGAAGCATCATATTTGGATGGCGTCTTATGGTAATAATAAAGCGGCTACATGTCTCCTGAATATGCACTAAGTGGACTCTTCTCAACTAAGTCTGATGTGTTTAGTTTTGGAGTGATCATACTCGAAATAATATGTGGAAAGAAAAACACATCATTTTATCATCATGAAGAAGTCTCAAACCTTTTAGGCTATGTAAGTGAAGAAACCTTATAAACCTTAATGAGTTAGTATTTTTAATTCAATTTTACTATGTTTCACTTGATTTATAATTCTTTATCTTGTGTTATCTCAGGCATGGAAATTATGGAATGAAGGGAATGCAATGGATTTATTAGATGACTCAGTACTAGTAGAATGCTGTAAAGAATGTGAAGTGTTGAAGTGCATAAATGTTGGGTTGTTATGTGTTGAAGAAGATCCAAATCTTCGTCCTAGCATGCCTAATGCACTTTTGATGTTGACAGATGAAAGTATGAATCTACCTAAACCAAATCAACCAGCTTTTGTTACAAGAAATCGAATTTGCAATGACTCTTCTACTTTAGAATCTGATAAACCGTGTTCCAATCAATTGACTTTTTCAGCACAAGAAGGTCGATAAGGATTTGTAATAATAATATAATAAGTTTTTTGCTCTATAAGCTTTGTTTTAGCAATAGGTGCAGTGTTTGAAAGATAATCTTAATATGTCTTCTACGTTGTGTTTATTTTTCTATAGAAAAGCAATTTCGACAATACAAGCTATTAAATTGTTAATTTGTAACTCGTTTAGCATTCCACTTTAAGGCATATATATGTTATATGCATATTTTTTAAAACTTCTTGTTCAAGTGAAACGGAGAGATAAATCATGGTCACTCAACGTCTCATTAAGAGAATCAGTGTCACAAGAAGGCCACCACATTGGTGTGACTCCAATTGGGGGTGGATCCAAAAATACCATTAAGTAGGGACGAAAACTTAAAATACGTACTTCAAAACATAATAAAAAATATTGCTGATAAAATGTGAAATGGTTGAAATAAATTGCGTATAATTCTTGTTAATATGCTATTCATAAATACTTTTCTCAATATGATATTCATAAATACTTTATAATTTAATTAGATCAACTCTAAAATAAGATGCCTACCTACTACCATGCAATTCAATCTCATGGTAATTTTTTATTTTATTTTTTTATAATAGTATATATATCTACTTCTATTAAAACATCCAATCTACACACATTACCTAATTCTTTCGGAAAATTTCACCAAGGTTCTGAGAATTGAAATCCTCTTTTCAAATGGAATAATAAGAGAAATTCAAGGGATGATAATATGATATGCACAATTTCACCATTTCAAACTAGCTTGACTGTGATGGGGGTTGAAAAATGTTACACGTTACTGAAAATTCAAAGTGATGTCAAGAATATAGGACAAATGAGAATGGACTTCCTGTGGAAGTTTACTTAAGTACAAGCGTAACGAGGAAGGGTCAGTAGAAACCAAAATCAAGTCATGTATCACACACATTTTCTTTAAAATTGATTCGTTACTTGCCTCTTAAGAGTGTTAATTAAGAGCGTCGTAGTGTTAATCTTTCAGGATTAAATAGATTGCCAACAATATAGTTAAACACTCAAGTTATATTATTCTCGACAAACATGAACAAAGGAGCACTAAGAATTTTAGGAGAAGTTGGGAGAAAGTTCTCTCAAGGAATATAATTTGATAGAATAATACGAGTGAAAAATTAGAACACTAGTTTTTGTAAATCATTCTGTCCAACCACATGTATTTGTAGGGGAAGATAAATTTATTAGTACTAATTGCATTGAAAAATATGTATTTATAGTAGAAGAAGAATTTACAGGTCAGTTATAAGTCAGTTATAAGTCAAATTTTAATTCAATTTGAGTTAAAAATATAATATTTTCTCTGACTATATACTTCAGAAGAAGTGGGAAATTAACAATATCACCATTTAATACTTGAAAGTTACAGGTTGACAAATTGGATGCATTACTGAAAATTCAAAGTGCATGTTAAGAATTAAGGAAAATTGTGGATGGACTTTCGATTGTTTTGGAATTGGTCACTGCCATCCGGCCTGCATCCATACAAGTCGTCAAAGAGGACCTTTCGACTCTAATGCCGTCTAAATGTGGAAACAAAAAAAAAAAACACAACTTTAAGGCAATCCCGGCCAAGTTAATTAGTCAATGATAACGTAAATACTCTTAAATATTCATATTTGTATAAGATATTGTACAACTTGAAATGTAGTCGTTCGGGAAGTCAAGATCAAGGGTTGGAGGTTGTCGAGCTTACTTGTACTCTATAGAGAGAGTTGGGCAAAAAGTACCCCTTATGGGTGTCTAGTGGAGTGTTTATAGGAGAGACACATGCCGCGGGTCGGGACGTACGCCACATGTCCTTCATGCACTCGACGGACCGAAGGTCTAAGGAGAAGTGTCCACGTGCAACGGAACATTTGATTGACCAATAGCCAACGGGCTCGGTTCCTGCTTTATTATTAGTGTATGTCTTTAAGGGCTTATCTCTGGGGCTGAGAACCGAAGTCAACCACTCAAGTTCGAAACATGAGCTCACTAAGCTAATAAAGACCACGGGTCTGTCTATATCCTCCCCAGGTTAGAGCGGGAAGGTAAGGGGTCCTCATGCATGGATAGTCGGATCCTATCATATCCTTAGTACATACAGGTCGGTGTATCGGGGTATATTCCTTTTTTTATTTTTTTGAATAAAGGGTATATTCCTTATCAGTTAGGTTGTTGGCTTAGTAATCACAAAGTTTCAAGTTGACTTCCCAAGTCCTTGATTTGAATTGGTTAATTATGAACAAATTATTTAATTTACCTCATACTAGTTAGATTCAGAATGTAAGATCTTCCCATCATACACACTCGGATACTAATTGCATATTCTCTCGATCATGTTCACGCAATGGAAGTCTTCCACTCTAATAACCCATTGTAACTCTGTTCGTCAGTTTAGGTCTATATATATTAGTGAGTAGAGAGCTGTGTGAGGCCAGGGAAATGGAAATGAATTCTTTTGTATTGCTTTCTTGCCTCCTTGTTATAGTCATCTCTCTTTTGAACACTCCATTCTCCCATGGAGTAGAAACAATTTCTAGAAACAAATATATAACTCAGAGTACAACTATATCCTCTCCCAATGGAATATTTGAGTTAGGTTTCTTCCGGCCTGGTGAATCCTTAAACTATTATGTTGGTATTTGGTACAAAAACATCTCCCCTCAAACAGTAGTTTGGGTAGCAAATAGGGTCACCCCAATCCCCTCCTCCGCAATCAAATCCTCAAAACTAAGAGTCCTAGACGGCGACCTGGTGCTGGTTGAGGGGGCACAAAACTTGGTCTGGTCAACCAATCTCAGCGTCACCACGGTGAAGCAAAACTCTGTTGTAGCAACTCTTGGCGACAGCGGAAACTTGGTTTTGAGCGAGGATGGAACCCCACTTTGGCAAAGTTTTGACCACCCTACAGACACATTTCTGCCGGGTGCCAAGTTGGGATATAACAAGCGCACCAAAACAAGATATGGGTTCACGTCGTGGAAAAGCTGGGACGATCCGGCACCCGGGCTATTTAGTCTTGTCGTCAATAATGGCGACATGGCCGTTTCATTGTGGAACAGCACAGAGGAATACGAGAGAAAACCCAAATACGGAACAGGCAATTTGAAGCCCAATCCTGCGTCGTTCAACTTCACTTTTGTGGACAACCAAAACGAGACTTACTTCACTTACAATTCGCTACAGCCGTCCGCCTTAGGCAGATTCATAATCGACGTAAATGGGCAAGGTGAGTCACTCACGTGGTCTGAGTCTACCCACGAGTGGATGCTCACCCATGTTCATCCGCCACAACCATGCGACGTTTATGCGTATTGCGGCCCGGCCCATTCGGCATCTGCAACGACAACTCTACCAACGTTTGTGTTTGCTTGCAAGGTTTCAAGTACAACTCAGAACGAGAGTGGAGATTGAATGAATTCTCTGATGGCTGTGTAAGGAAGACCGGTTTGAAGTGTGGAAGTAATTACCAAGAAGAGGATACGGACAGGTTCATAATGTATCCAAACGTAAGATTGCCAAGACATCCTCAAAACATCACAACTCAGACCCGGGCAGAATGTGAGTCTACATGTCTCAACAATTGCTCTTGTACCGCCTATGCTTATAGCAATAGCCGTGGTCATTGTTGGATTTGGGTGGGACAACTTTTGAACCTCAAACAGTTGGGAGAAGATGAAATCAACGGAAGTACAATTTACGTCAGACTTGCTGCGCCTGAATTTTCAAATATCAAAGGTAAATTAATTAATAACATTATAACAATATATATATGGTTGATGTTGATGAAGTGCTCGCTCTGCTTTTAATTTTCTTTTGGTGTTAACAGATACAAACTCAAAGCAATTGCCAGGGGAGCTCAAAGCGATCATAGCTAGTGTAGCAGTTGCTGCAGCAGCTCTAGTTGCATGCACTATTTTCTGCTTCTGTTTCAAAAGGAGAAGAGCAGAATTGAAAATAACAGGTAGTTTAGTTGTATAGTAGATCAGATCAAATCAGAGAAAATTTTCCGTGTTGACAACATTGATTAAAACCATATTTTGAGTGATCTGTTCACTTCAGAACTTGCAGTGGACGCAATAATGGATGAAATGATAGATGAAGATACAGATGGCGTCCCGTTTATCACTTTCCAAAGCATATTGAAAGCTACAAACAACTTTTCCGATGCAAATAAGTTAGGAGAAGGAGGTTTTGGTCCAGTTTATAAGGTAATCATCAACCAATTATATCTTTAGATATCTATTTCAGGTTGTTTTTGCCTTTCTATAATTCCTAATAATGGAAATGGTATTGCAGGGTATGCTATTCGATGGGCAAGAAATAGCAATAAAAAGATTATCAAGTCAATCTAGTCAAGGAATCAACGAATTTAAGAATGAAGTTGTATTAATTGGAAAGCTTCAACACAGAAATCTCGTGAAACTTGTAGGTTATTGCACACAAGTGAGAGAAAAGATCTTGCTATATGAATATATGCCAAACAAGAGTTTGGACACCTTCATATTTGGTAAGTTGTAATCTTTGATATTCCATTGATCAACTATATATTAATAAATTCAATTAGTATTCCAATAGTAACTGGATACATTGTTTCACAATTTAGATCAAACACGTCGACTATTGTTGGATTGGAGGAAAAGATTTGACATTATATTGGGAATTGTTCGAGGACTTGTATATCTTCATCATGATTCAAGACTGAGAATCATTCACAGGGACATGAAAGCAAATAACATATTATTAGATGAAGAAATGACACCAAAGATTTCAGATTTTGGATTAGCAAGACTGGTAGCTGGGAATACATTTGAAGCAAATACCAAAAAAGTTGTTGGCACCTAGTAAGTAGTCCTTGAATTATGAGTATATCTTCGAGATCCATAATATTTTAAATACATATCTCAAAACAATTTTACTTAATATTTTGGAGATTTACTTACTCTTCTTTTCATTTTGTACAATTCATGCATCATATTTGGATTGCGTGTTATGGTAATAATAAAGCGGCTACATGTCTCCTGAATATGCACTAAGTGGACTCTTCTCAACTAAGTCTGACGTGTTTAGTTTTGGAGTGATCATACTTGAAATAATTTGTGGAAAGAAAAACACAGCATTTTATCAGCATGAAGAAGTCTCAAACCTTTTAGGCTATGTAAGTGAAGAAACCTTATAAACCTTAATGAGTTAGTATTTTTAATTCAATTTTACTATGTTTCACTTGATTTATAATTCTTTATCTTGTGTTATCTCAGGCATGGAAATTATGGAATGAAGGGAATGCAATGGATTTATTAGATGACTCAGTACTAGTAGAATGCTGTAAAGAATGTGAAGTGTTGAAGTGCATAAATGTGGGGTTGTTATGTGTTGAAGAAGATCCAAATCGCCGTCCTAGTGATACACCATCATTTGTACCTATTTTACTTGTGTTTCTATGTAGGTTTTATAGTTAATTGTGTGATAAAATGTTGCGTCCAATGCTTATTTC
>CM008339.1:9985227-10006867 GCA_002525835.2 Ipomoea batatas
AATGGAAATGATGTAATTGAAATAATCTAACCGATTCAGCATCACCGTTTTTCTAGATGGATTCTTACACAATCATATCTAAAATCTTTCATGCTTTCGATTTCACGATTATTGTATGGCTTTCAGTTTTAATTCTTAACTTTTTAAAAAAACATCAATTTAGGTGTGCAACTATCACGTTTTATTAAAATCAGTATGTCGGACCATACCTTCGGCTAAATGTAACCGAACTCAATTTGTTTTTATTACTATCCTCCAAGGGTATTTTTGTCATTTCAAAAAAATTTTAAAAATATTGACTTCAGTTATATATGGTATTAAAATCAGTATGTCAGACGATACCTTCGGCTAAATGTAACCGAACTCAATTTTTTTTTTTATTACTATCCTCCAAGGGTATTTTTGTCTTTTAAAAAAATTTAAAAAATATTGACTTCGGTTATATATGGACAAAAATGTCGATTTCTAGGAAGACTAGTTTTAGTTTTTTTCAAAAACGATACCCTGTACCTAATTGATATTTTTAAAAGTCAGGACCAAATTTGAGAGTAACACAGTAGTCGTTGAACCAAACATGCAAAAAACTTATTATATTTATGTACCTCTATCTTATATTATTTACGATTCTGATGTGAAACGAGAGTCTGCGGGTGGATAGGGATGATGGTGGGGATAGTGAGAGGGCTGTTGAATATGATGGAATAGTTGGATGCTATGTTTTGTAAGGAGGTGCAGCGACTTTGAACAATAAAGCAGGGTGTTTATACAGAGGGGGTGGGGTGGGGTGGGTAAAGAGTTGAACCAACAAAATGGCTGCCTTTGGATATTTAGGTAGAAATTCCTCAATTTGGTATCCATCGAATCAGGTTGCGATTTGATTTCACTGACGTTGTACGTGCCTGTTTTTGAAGCGTGACAAAGTACTAAGTTTTGGCACAAATATAGGAAGAAGCAAAGGGGAATGAATCATGCATATATCCACACCAGGCCACTATCACTTCAATATAATGCACAATGGGGAATTGAATCAAAGCTGATGGTCAAATCAAAACTTTTCTATTCCCACTGGCAAATAGGCACCACACCTTGTCATCTAGGAAAACTATGAACACTATTTTTCACGTTGAACCCCCATGTTTTATTTTACTTTATTTACTTTAATTTATAATATATAATGATATCTTTTTTTAATTAATTATTAATTTAGTAGTATAAAATTAGGGATCTATGCCTAATGAGATATGTACAAGTCTATTAGTATGATAGTCTGAGTGTCATAAGATCTAGGTGCTTCTCGGCTTCTCGCTCTCCAAGATCAGGAGATCGGTCACGGAGGTGGAGTACTAATCACTTCTCTTATATTGTCATGGATTCATGCATAGTATGAGTATCCAGCACGTGTTGTGATCGGCCTAAGTCACCCGTAGAGCACCACCACATCAGACCTGTAGATGAGATTTTGACATGTGTGGTCCCTACCTCAACATTATATTATAAATAAAACATTCGCCAATAAGCATAGCTCAATTGGTCTACCAACCCAAAGTAAGTTCATATGTTTCGTTTTGCTAAAAACACGGTACAAGCTAAGATTCGAATGACTTTTTTTGTGGGGCCGCACTAGTGTACAAGCATTTGGGTCTGTATGCTAGTTGAGACACATCTCGCAATTTACCTCCTCCACCGATCTCTAAGCAAGAACAGTGAAGGGTTTTATGTTTGGAGTTTAAACATATATACAAACACACAACCACACATGCTATGTCAGATTATACCAAGTATTATGAGAAAAGTGTTAACAACACCTAATACAAGCGCAAACACCATACATAATTTTGTGGTACAAAATGACACCAATATTATTAATTATCACAGTAGAAATTTGTTAAATAATTATGATTTAGGGGTGATGATTAAAGAATTTAATTATGTTGTTCAGTAAGTGTTGGGTTCTAGAAGAGGGGGGGATTGAGGTTACTTTTCATGATGCTAAAGGAAGAATGATAGTAGGAATATCTTGAGGTTTAAACCACCATTGAAATGGCTCACAAAATGTGGTGTGGTTATAGTGATTCGTACCTTCAAAATCAAGATAAGGAAAATCCGCCAATTTGGCAAAGGGATCACCGCCAATGATTTGATGTATATATGTTCCAATTCTCAATTCCAACAGTCATGTCCGAGATGATGACTGCTTAACTAGTACGGAGTTATAAATAAGTCATTAATTACCTCATTACCTTTTACTTTCAACATTAATAAACTCTTTATAATTATTTCAATAAATAAACATTTAACAAATAATAATTAAGAAAATTAATATTTTTTATATATGGATATCGGTGTTAAATCCTCTAAACTTGTTTTTGGTCTTGTGTCAACTAGGTGCCTAGTCCTCTGTGTTAGTTAGATATGATTGCTATTTGATTTCGGTTCAGTTCTAGTTCTGAATCACGGTCTAGGAAAGGATATACCAGAACACCGGCAATTATGGTTTGAAATGTCGGTTCAAACCATTTTTTATTTTTTTTTTGTAAATTCTATTTTCTATTCCACTAACTTAGTCCAGACTTTTCTATTTTTTTTTTTCAATTCAAACCAGAATAGACAGTTCTAGTTCTCGATTTTAATAAACTAATGGAACCTTTTATTAAAGTTACACACACACAAAAAAACAAAAGTAAAAAGTAAAAACATTAATAGTTGTTTACCTCTTCAAATAAGCCTACACAAAAACTTTAAAACACCATTCACATACACGATTTCAAAATTATTATCAACTTAATCACACAAGTATTGACAGCTTAACTAAAACATAAAACTACTATTTCCATCAATCCCTTGTCAAAAACTAAACCAAATTAAAGTAAGAAACATACTCAATTGTAATGGAGTAAACGTTGGACCAACATAAAGTACGTAGGTAGAAATGATAACCATTGACTATGAGATGCAATAATGATAAGTAGGATTATTAATGGTGGATTAGGAATGGTGGAATTGCACTCAAAAGGAGAAAAGAAGAAGTAGCATGCAATGCAATGCAACAAATTCTACCAAAAAGCTCAACCTCCCATCCACCCTTTTATGCACCTAAATAATTGGTGGGGTTAAGTTTAGTTCTAAACTATAAATCCCAAACCTTATTCTACAGCAAAAGCTAGTACTACAAGGCCTAGCTATGGTTTGATTCCTTTGACATTTCACACTTATTTCAACAAAAACTTTTTTTAGTACTAAAATTGTGAAGACTATTTCAGTAAAGAGACAGGACATTGCACCAACTGCTAATGATGTGCACTAAAATTAATAGTTCACACACCAAGTTATGAAGGGTAGAAATATGACATAATAAATTATTTTAAAGTGAAATTGACTATACTTATCAACCTTACTAACTTCCAAGTTTTTCTAAGTTTTTTTTTTTTTTTTTTTTGGGTACAACAGAAAACTTGTTTCTTAAAAATTTGGGGAAATTGTTAATTACGAAATTGAATTATATATTAAAAAGAAATTAGGTAATGAATTTTTAAAAGTTACAACTAAACACATCAACGTGATGTAATGTAATTAAATTGATTAGTTGGTTATGTTAAAGTAATTGGTAAAAAGTGATCATGTGACAATATTTATTTAAATAAATTAATTTTAAATTTGAAAAAAACATTGACGGTTGGATTTTTTGCCCATATTTGGACGAAGAAACATCAGAGAAGATGGAGGGCGACGGAGAAGTCAGAATATTATATTTTTAAAATTATTATTTTATTTATTTATTTTTATTAATCGACCTTAATTAGGTTTATTGACTAATTGACTTAATTGTAACAGTTTGATAAATTATTATATACGGAGTAATTTTTAAAAATCAATTACAATATATTATTTGAATATGAGATAAAAAGTGAAATACATGTAATATTATTATGTAAAATTTTACATACGTACATCATTTATCATGATATCTTTTTTATTTTTAAATAACAATAAAAATTCACCATCACTACTTAAAAATGTAAAATAAATAAACTTTGGTGTATACGTACACCATTTTTCATGCCATGCTTGATGCGTGGCTTAGAAGGTAGCTAATGATTAGGAAGCTTTTGTCCAACCTTGAGTCACGTGTATCATTTCTTTTATATTTATAAAATTAAAAATTATAAAAGAACAAAAAATTAATAAGTTAATAAATTGCAGAAAAAAGTGGTGTCACAGCTAGACCATCCACCGGGTGACAGGTGGGTTTCATTATTTTTCGAAAATGAATACTCCTACGCCTACTTTGCTGTACTTGCAGGTTTGGTGATCTTAACTCTCGTGCCCTGTTGCATCACTCTGACGTAGTCTCTTCACCATCCCATCTCTCCTCATTATTATAACTTTCAATTACATCTCGAATCTACACTTCAATTATACCATAGATATCCATATCGACAACTCAGTCAATCACATGAGTGAAGTTTAAAAAAAGAGATTAAGAATCGAGTCTCATCAACAGTGGTGTGGAACAATCTCCTCATTAATTTCACTGTAATAAAGATATTTGGTGGTATACACTAAAAAAGCTGTAATAATTACACCAACATTTTTTACTTTATCAAATATATAAGAAGTTACCATTACACGCTAACTATTTTATTTGTCAATAATTCAGTTCTATTTTGTGAATAAGTAACACATGAAAAGAATATATACACGCTAACCAACTTCTCAACATGTACCATTAATTAATTAGGGAGCCAACTGATGAGTCATTAAGGCAAGGCCAGCTTTAATTATTCAATTAATTTAGAGCCAATTAACATGAGGTTAAGGACTTAAGGACACAATTAAGCTGGAAGGACATACAAGGTACGTACAACAACGTAGTTATGTGTAGTGTAGGTGGATGTAGCTGTGGAGTAATGTGGACCACAAGATCTAATCCATGATCCCCTTGTGTACACGTTTCTTCCCCTTTTATGCATTTTTTTTTAATAATGAGGTAATCTCAATTTCCCTGAACTAATTAAAAGTGTACAAGATTTCGTCCAATTGTTATATCATAGACACGGGTCCACCTTGCACAATTTATATACTGAATTCACAATTCAAATTGTAACAGTAAATTGTAAATATTCAGTATATAAATTGTGTATTGTGCGCCTGAATCTACGTACCTTGCAGGTAAACCCAAATCCACAGAATAATTTGCTGGACTTCGTCTGGGTAAATTGTGAGTCACGAAATTAACTCACGAGATTCATGTTTTTAGTGAAATTTGAATACTCATATTGTCACATTCAATTGTGACATCAAATCAAGCGACGAAACATTACTACATTACTTTTTTATGCAATTTGTGTTGCCAGATCAGAGCGTTGATTGAAGAGTTTTCTGGGTTTTCCATGGTTGATAATGACCACAAAAGTTGGTTTGCCTGCTCGCCATGTGTTTGCTTTCACGTTCCACCAGACTGTATAGAAATCTTGTAAGAAAACATCGCGTGACACTTCACACATAAATTCTCCCATCCTACATATATAGTTTTTCAACCTTTTCAAATTGCAATAATTTATACACGTTTGCATGTGAGACTAATAAATTTTCGGCTCAAGAATATTCACGTAAGGATTTTCTTTGTATTCATATTGTTTTAGAGGTTTAAAATTTTACAAATGTTCTCTTTGCAATAAGTTTGCTGGACTATGAAAACGACGTGAAAGCAGATGTGGCATGTTTAATTGGGTGCTAAGAGCAACACCATCAATAATTTATTTTAAAGGGGTCACATTTTTGTGAGACGAGTCAAGTCGAGTCAATAAATTTTGTATAAAAAATATCAACATTAATTTATAAAAAAATAATTAGCTGATAAATATAAAACAATTATGACACATTATTTATCACATTATTGAATAAAAATATTTAGTCAAAAGGTTAATTCGAATGATATTTTCCATCTTTTCAATTATGTGTGGAGTTAGGTAGAATGTTGGATGGATAATGGATTAGGGGTTGTTTTCCATTTTGACTTGCCTAAAAAAACTGATTAAGAAATTTGATTTTGAGGTCTACTTGTGAGTTGTGAGATGGCATTTCAATTAGAAAATATGGACACTTGTAACACTTAATAAGCAGCAAGATGGATACCTCACATGTTTGAGAGCAGAGAAAATGTATAATACTATAATACAAGATAATTTACTAAAAAAATTCATAGGTATATTTTTTTGTATGAATAATTCCTTTTAAGTTCTCTTAAAACGAAAATAAAAATCTATTGACTATGATGGTCAACCTTGAAATGGTGTGGCATCCTCCAAATGGTTAAGTAGCCAGCCATATAGAAATCTCAGCTTTTATATTAATTTTTTTTCAATCATTTAAAAGTGAACAACATAACATTTTAGAGTTTCTAAAATTTTTCGTATAATGATAGTAGCCGGAAATGTGGTCAGAAAATTTTTGTATGAACTGATAATAACCTGAATTTTATTGCACAAAGGAAAATCCGAATTGCTCTCAATAGAGAAATTTAATTATTTGCGAGGTGGTTGAAAAAAGGCGATATTTTCATTAGTATACCTAAAATTTATTTAAAAAGAGAGAGAGTAAATAATCTATCAAAACACTCTAAAAGATGGTTGGAAAATAAATTTCATTGATTTGACGCTTCGGAATATTTCAAACATTAATTTAGGTATAACTTATAGTCATTATATTTTATGATTTAACCTCACTTAACCTCTTGATTTGCTAACATCTATCTTCACTTTTTTGCTTACACCATTTTTTTGTGGCAATAGATAACTTCTTAATACTCCTAACATCCTTAATTGGTGTAATTAAGGTATTGGCCGGTTAATTAAAATATGTGAATTGAAGCGTGGCTTCCAAGCTGATGGCAATCTGGCATCATATATTATGTGTCTTTTGTCACACTCAACTCACGTGTATCATCTTTTCCTCAATTATTTTATTTCTTATATCTATGAACCAATCACAATCTGAGGTCTAATTAAATATTGTCATCCTCATAATAAACCATTAACCCTCCCAGCCACTCTTTTCCTTATCCCTATCTTGTACGCTTTACACTACACTTTTTTTTTTAATAACTCAATTTTTTTCAGTTTGTGTGTGCAAATTTCGGTGGAAGTTCAGTTAACCATTTTTTAACTGAAATACTTCAGTTTAGTTAATGGTTAAAGGTTTTGTAAAATTTTGGTTAAAAGTTAATTTGTTCAAAATTATCGATTAACCGAATTAACTGAACAGTTAATCCAACTGAGTGGAGTTTTGCGCCATCCCATGCACGCCTCATTGGCAAAACTTAGTTAGTGTACTTGAAGCACTTATTGATAAATTAGTTGTTATCAAAATATTAATATATATTATAGTTATTAAGTAAGTCATTTTCTTATATGGGGATGGAATAAAGTGAAAAGAAAATAATAATAATAATAATAATAATAATAAGAAGAGGAAGATATAAAATAACGGTAACTGATTAACTACTCTTTCTTTTTGGTGTCCCAAAGTTTGACCATTGCCAACAAATTTTTGGCGTAAGGTTGATGAATCAGTACAACAACTGACACTATCACCTAGTAAGCAACTTTGTTCTCTGCTAAAATCTCCGATGTTTTCCTCTGCTCTTCTTCTGACAGTGATCCAAGAGCTCTCACTCCAATCCGACATGGTTTCTGGATTCGAACATAGTTTTCTTACCCTTTGCATCGGAGAGTTTAATGAATTTTTACCGTCCAGAAACCAATTGAGCTGTCTGTGTGGACAATTTAATGAATTGCTTGTCTGGACCGCCATTGATGATGACTTCCAGATGCCTTGATCAAGAACGCTCGTCGGAGAAATTGTTTTCAATTCTTGATTTTGTTTGCCGGAAGTATCGAATTGTTGGAGAAATGGGTGTGAGAGGAGTTGCTTCGCCGTCCATCGTTCTCGGGGGTCTCGTCGGAGGCAGTTTTTAAGGAAGTCTTTGGCTTGGTCGGAGAGGAAGCCGGGAACCGGCGGAGACTCGCCGGAAAACGCTATTGTGTAGAGGAGTGTTGCCGGGTTAGTGAGATTAGGCCACGGCGAGCCACCGGTGGCCATTTCTATGACTGTGCATCCTAACGCCCAAATATCCGCCGGAAACCCCTGTTCTTTCCCCTGCGCCACCTCCGGCGCCATGAACAACGGCGTGCCCCCAATTGCGGCGGCACCGGCGTCGGAAATCCACTTTGAGCATCCAAAATCCCCAATTTTGGCGCCGCTGTTACCTAACAAAATATTCCCGCCCTTAATATCGCAATGCACGATTCCATTACAATGCAAGTATACAAGCCCCTGTACAATCTCCTTCGTGTACCGACCAACCGCTAATTCCTCGAGCCGGCCGCCGCGTTTAACCGCATCCGCCACCGCGCCGCCGGGCATAAACTCCATCACCACGTTGAACATCGCCTTATTCTCCTCCCACGTGACATCGCACCCTTTGTACTCCACAATTTGCGGGCAGTTTAAAGTGGAGAAGATACGCTGCTCTCTCTGCAAGAACTCCGACTTCGAAAGCTCCACCGATTTAACCGCGAAAATCTCGCCTGACTGTCGGCAAGTGGCCACCGACACGGCGGCGGAGGAGCCGTGGCCGATGGTCTTGCCCCTGATCCAGCTCATCTTGAACGTGGAGAAGAAAACGTTTTTGGTGTTTGGTTGGTTCACTTTGGCAGAATCGTTTATATAGGGATAGGGAAATCTACAACGTGGCAAAAGTTTTTGGGTTTTTAACTAAAAACATTGAAATTTAGGGAATTAGGTAATGTTGTTACAAGGTAATTAATACTCCGGTATATGGTAAGATACTATTGATTCATATTAGAAAATTTGATATTTTCCAAGATATTTTGCCTCACTTTACATTTTTGTTTTGTGTGTACCCAGGTTTCTACCATCGAACACAATAACTAATAATCTTGCTGAATTGTAGGCATATCTTTGGATGAGACAACTGGACTCTCACTTTACATATTTAAATCATGAATCAATTCACGAGTAATAATATATTCATATAAATAAAATTTGTTATTTAAACTAATATTTTCAACTGTGTGTGTTGGATAAAATAGATTTGTTATAATATTTTAAGAATATTTGGATCATATCGATATACAATTATATAAATTATAACAATGAATATTATATAATGCAATTGATGAAATAGGTTGGATCGATTATGTTTTATAATGTTATCCTTGCTTGAATTGGAGCAAATAATTACATAATTACCTAATTACCCGTGCAATACTCGAATAACTTTTTTTTATTATATATTTAGATAATAAAATTAAAGAAAATTATAAACAATTCTAGTATTTGAAAGTATATATTTATTTGATTATAAGATTATTGCAAAAGTATCCCTCAATTAATTGAATAATATATGACTCGTTTGTCTGCAATTGTCTTCTTTTTTTTTCTTTTTTTTTTAAATTGATATGTAGATTTATGCAATTATATTATTAGTAAAATAAATATAGGAAAAAAAAAAGAGAAATAATTTAATTGTAATTAATATAAAAATAAATCAACCAATGGCCTTGTGGTCTAGTGACATTTGGTAGTGGCATTTGGTTGCACTTTATGTTGGAGGGAGCAGGTTCGAGCCTCAGTGGAGGTGATGCTGATTTTTTGTGCTTCAGTAGGATCAACGACTCATGATTAGTTTAATTACCATAATAATTATTAGACAATTATATTAATATATGTGTAATTATACTTTTATACCTTGAGTATATTCCTTTTCATCATATCATATTGCCATAAGGTCTATTGATTTTTCTTTGTAATTAATGATACTTATTACTCCTTATTTATTTAAGCTCGTGATCTAAAATTGACTATAAGTTGTTGTCATTAATGTATTGGAAGTTAGTAATGTATTTATTAGCTTGAGATAGTATAGTTGAATCTAATTGGTATACATCATTTGTCATCAAACCATCATCCAAAAGTAATTAATATTCATTTGCTTGTTTGTTTTTGGGTGCAGTGCTAGCCTGCAATGCCTGCTTGTTTATTGAACAAAAATTCTTTACCCTAACATATTTCACTGCGACACAATTTAGAATTGACTTAGAGTCATGATTGATTCACATTGACACTCTTATTTAGAGTTATGTGCATCAATAATGTTGTTTCTTTTCTTGATTTCATTCTTTATTCTCTCTCTTTTTTTTGCAATCAAGTATGTGTTTTAATTTGTTGCATATTTGTAACATTTGTTTGAGGATCATATCTACAATCATCTATGATCTTTAATTTCTTTGTTTTTTTCATGTTGCAAATGAATAAAGTTTGTTTAAAAAGCAAGTACAACATCATTTATGATGGGTAATAGGATAGTCTAATAATCCGAAGAGACGAAGAGTAAGTTTATTAAGACGAAGAGTTTGATCCATTGAGATTTACCCAATCTATACTCTGGTATAATTAATTCTATTAATTTATAAAATGAAATTCTTCTTTATGACTAAGACAAAGTAGAAACAGACAAATTATTGTGTGAACCATGATTCACACAGTGCTGTGTAGACCATCCATAATAAAATGTACATTTTTAATATATACTAAAAGTACATTATTTGTGTACTGAATGTATATTATACAAAATAATGTAATTTTCCTGAATACAATGTACATATTTTACAATGTACATTTTTAATATTAATATACTAAAAGTAAATTATTTGTGTACTAAATGTATATTATTTGATAGTATGGTCCACGTAATAATGATTAATAGAAAGTAAAAACTACCTTGTTAAGTTGGAGCTAAATTTTAAGTTTTCAACCATATTTATAAACAAATGCCCAATAACACATTAATTTTATTAAAAATTAAAGAAACTTTTTTTTTTTGCACAACATAATATAAGTGTATGTTGTACTTTAAAACGAAAAATTTTATATTTGATCACGTTGTGTTGTACTTATGTATTTTTTTTATAAGTAAAGTGAGATGTTCAAACAAACATATTTGTTTTATTTTGAGGAAGTAGCTAAGTACGTACGTGCCATGTGACAATATAGAAATTTCCTAAAAATTTTTGAATTTATATATTTAGCTCTTTTTTCTTTTATGTTTGATGAGTATACTTACAATCTCTCAACTTTTTGAATAGAATAAGTAAAATATTTATAAAAGGTAGGAGTAAAACTCTATACGAACAATTTGTGCCAAATTTAGATTAGTTTCACAGTGATGAGAAATACTCGTATGTTATATATATATATATATATATATATATATATATAAGGGATCATGTGCGAAAGATCTCTTATGTGAAACATGCGGATTAAACAAAATCATTGATCTTGCCAAAGTCAACGGTCCAGAATGAAGATAATTTTTTTTTTTAAATGTGGTGGTATTATGCTAATTTTGCGTATTGTTAAAAGCTTATGGTGTGTAATTGTAATGCTTAAGGTGAATATTTTTAAAGTTTAAGTTGCGTTATGTCATTATTTTACTTTCAAAATATGTGAATTGACTGAGAAGTTATTTTCCTCAATATGTGCCAAGAGGCTGAGGAAAAAAACATAAAAATTGAAAGGACTTTGAAAAATCGGTGTTCACACATTATTTGTTGTGATGTGTAAAGTAGTATATATATTTTCCGACTTTTTTAAATGTGTGAATATATTAGTAGAAGTAAATCAAGTAATGATATTAATTAGAGTTAATTCCATTTTTGGTACTAGATTTATAGGTGGCATCCCACTTTTAGTCATTTTTTTTTAAAAAACATCCACTTTTGGTCATACTATTATTGTGTCATGACCATTTTTGGTCCTTCGTCAAGAAAATCATTGAGATGTCGTTAAATACAATGACCAAAAATAGAATTAACTCTATTAATTACACCCAAACTTAAATAAAAAGAGTCAAACTCTCTATTTTAACTGGTCAAAATTAGGTTAGGGAAACAAAAAATTAAGGCAATTTGTAGTGTGAAACAGGTTTCCAACTTGAAAAGAACCCAAAATTTTAAAGCAATTTGTGGGATGACTTTGAAGATTGAGAGAGGTTACCAGGGGAGATGGGGTGGGTTGAACCAACAATTGAGTTGTTTCATACATGTTGGATATATATATCTAATAAGATTCTTGGTTTTGGTGCATCCTATATATCGGAATTATCTAACCTTTGACTTGCTTGCTCACTGTTATTGTTCTTCCATTAGACGACCGTTGACCAAATTAAATTAAGGAAACAAAAATGTCGTCTTACCCAACCTTAATCTCCCCATGCACTCCCTAATCACAGTCCACTTGTCTCTATTATATTGGACTTGGAATGCTAATTAATCTCAATTTGGTTCCAAATTAAGGTATAAAATTACCGCACCCTACCCCATCATCATGCTTGGGTTAAAAAATATACTCGAAATCCTCACTGTTGACTTAATGAACATACATTCATAAATTATAATCAGTCAAAAAAAAGTAGTGGTTAGATTCAACTAATCTTGATCAATATGTTATAACAACACTTTTTTTCACTTAATTAACACTTTCCCAGTAAAAACTTTTTTTATGAGTAGGAATGACTTTAACTGCGTGCGTTTACTTCATTTTCCTTTCTCCAACCTTTTATTCTTCCAGAAAAATGAAAAATTTCAAGTGGTGTATTATACTGTGGGCTTTCATGCTTTTCTTTAGTTTACGCGAAAATTAACAATTGTAACTCAAAATGTACCTAACGAAAAAGAACCACAAAGAGATTTTTCAGTCTAAGTTTTCCCTAACTAACTGCTAACCTGTTTAAACTAAAAGCCAATAAACAACTCATACAAATAATCAAACTTAGAACTTTATAGTTATCAAGCAAATTACTCGATTAACTCGGCATTGTTACCTGGCCACCATCATGGTTTTCTTGTTTTGCCCGCAAGGGATTAGCAGGTTGCAAAAAGAAGCCATATATAAAAGCTATCTAATCTCCAACATTTCTGCAATTAGGTGAAATTTAGTCATTATTTTGTATGTCAGGTCACTAACAACCTTTGAAGACCTAAAGTAGTCCTTAATTTTTAGGTACGGTTTAATGGTGTAAGCTTTTTTACTTTATTATATTACAATGATGTAAAAGGAGGAGGGAATGATTGCCAACAAATCAAATAAATACAAATGGAAGAAGGTGCAACTAATTTTACCATAAGTGTGTCGTCTTTTACTGTTGAAACACCAACATTTAACGTCAAACAGTGTAGGTAGAGTTTAGTTGTAAAGCACAAGATAAACTATGTTTAATTCAACACTAACTTCCTATGCTGGCATTCTTGCCGTCTTGGTAGGTGTTACACTTGTGTGGTGGTGGTACAATAACCATTAGAGTTGACATATGAAAATATTTAATTAAACACAAACACGAAAAGTCCATATCCGATTGTACGAATGTGTGTACTGAGTAAACTTCGCTCTAGGTAACCGCACTACTACTTGTTAGTACTGTCAAAGTGGGCCGACCAGCCCCACCGCAGACATTCTGGCGGATTTTTGCGGGCCAGTCCGTTAAGGCTGCGGGCTAGGATTCATACACGCCCCGCGGGCTTTTGTTTTTTTTTTGTTTTTTTTTTTTTTTTTAATGTGTAGACATCAATAAATAAATAAATAAATATTAAAAAACAGTGTGGGTTGTAGGCCTTAGCGGGCTAGGCCCGTTCCTTTGCGGACCATATTTTTTCTAGCCCTAATCCGCTCCACCGCGGGACGGGTGTGGACCAGCCCGCGGGCTGCGGTCCACTTTGACCGTACTACTATGCGAGAAGGTGTTAGCATAGCAGTGCGGTTAAAAAAAATATTTTTACTAAAACTTAAAGTCTATTTTACGAATACATAATTGTTAAACATATACTATTAATAGGTTAATAAGGTTATAGTATACTTTTTTAAAAAAACAGAAATTTTACTAAGTAATTAATTAGTTGGATTAGTTGGGCGGAAGTATAGTTCTAACTACTAACTACTAGTGGATAAGATTTGAAGTAAGGATATGATGTATTATATATTTGTGGCATTTAGTGCTATATGTATATGAGTGTAGTTCTTTCACACCACAGTTGTAAGATTCCAGAAGAAATATTGCGTGGCTTCTAAGGTTGCAAACAATGAAATGTTATTTGACTTATTTCATTACAACAATAATAATGCAATGTACTGTAAATTATACAAATAAAAATTTACTGTAACTACTTGTTATACATTATCCAAGTCCATGCATGCAAGTAGAGTAAAAATTAAAATAAATTAAAGAAATCTAAGTAACATGTAAAAAAAAATATAGAGTACCAAATTAATAAAATTCTTTATTTGGCATCCCTTGAAGTCAAACCTGAACGGACAATATTAGTCTCAATGTGTGATCTTAGTTGCTGATCAAGAAAATATGTAATCCGATAAAAAAAATAATACAATTCTTTTTAATTTTATTTTCTTTGGAAAACTTTGAATTAGTCTACATACTCACTTAGCCAACCTTTACACTAAGCATATCCTCAATAAATCACCCACTAGTCCTCCTACATAATAGGACACTGAGTCATTATAATTTATCCCTCTACAAACTTGTCTGGTCTGGGTGTGAATCTTTGGAATGAGGAATTTCGACTTTGTCAACAAGCATATTCTCAACAAGTATCATGATAAATCTTTTTAATTAACATTCGAATATGAAAAATTAAATTAAACCCTTAAAATGATTTATAACTAATTTAATAGGGTCAATTACAAATTGACTTTGAATTCGGTTAAAATATTAATAAATTACTCCGTATTATTTAAAAAAAAAAATATTCACCGTATTTACAATTAATATTTGTCAAAACTTATATGACTATATATAACAAATGTAAAGGGCAACGACATTATAGTTAAACGTAATTTCAAACAATGGTTGTGACGAGCTTTCTTGTAAATCATAGAAATAATGAGAGGCAAATTAATCATTTTGTTGGATTGCACGTATACGTACACTTTAATTGGCCTCACGAATGTTCGGTGGTTCCACCCAACACTCTGGTCTGGACCATTTGTTATCAAATCATCTCATTGTAGCTGTCCAAATTTTTATTCTTTTAATAATAATAATAATAACAATAATAATAATAATAATAATAATAATAATAATAATAATAATAATATTGAAAAGGATTGATATGATGCCTTTTCATTTTCAGTGTATCTTGGCTTTGAAAGAACGTGTGAAGGAGCTTTTGCAATGTATAGGTTTCATGAAAGTGCAGCCGACATGTACTCTCATACGCTTGCTTTCACGTTCCGCTTCAAAAAATTTGAGTTGCCCAACTTACTAATAATCGTGTCATATTTATCATACACTACATTATTTGAGAGAAAGGGTGGACCATATAATTGTCATGCAAATAACATATTTGTATGATAGTTCTAAATTACGTGACTTAAATCACTCCCAATCCATTTGATAATAGCATATTATGTGTCAGCAATTATCAAGTTATTTGTGTATATATACAGAAACGATTAATTGAAGGTACATATTTTGTATCAGGATTCACAATGTAATATGAACCCTGGTTAATGATATAATAATTGAAAGAGATGATAGGTCAATCAATTTATCCCACTTAACGGGCCATCTAATATTACTCCACTTTAATTAGGGACACTATTTAGGAAACCATTTATTATGTGGACAATTGGCTCATTTTATGAAAGGAACAGTTTATAGCCCAGATTTTGAACTTTGGCCCAGTATATATTAAATTAGCCCATCAGGTTAGGTAGTGGAGGTCCACCATCTTAGGTAATTGCATTACATATATATTTAATGAATATGGAATAGGTGCAACTAAAGAAGATGAAATCAACTAACTTCGCACCTTCCAAATGTACAAGTTTTGATTAATCATTCGTGAAGATATCTCCAATTAAATGTATAATACTTTTCTAAATTTTATTATAAAATATTTTGTATATTTTTCACACAAGACCATCTCAGTATCCCCCCACACACACAAAATGGCAAAGGTAGCTTTGAGGCATTGGGGCCGGTAGGGGCGATCACTGTTGCAAAAATCGACGTACGCGATTGTCTAGGCACTAGACGCCTCTAGGCTGAGGCGAATTAACCCCTAGGCGGTCGTTTAGCTGGCCGACTGCCTAAGAGCCTACGCGACCAATTCGGTCGAGTTAACCGAGTTAACTAGATCAGGTCAGTATTTGTGTTTGTATCGTTAATTATACAAGTTAGTAAATTTTACCCCATTAAAAAAAAATATTCTGACTTCGTCATTACTCACACAAAGTTTTGTGAAATTTGATACATCAGGTTTAGCCATTAGAATTTAGCATGCGTATTAACGTATGTATATTTAAATGAACATGCAGATTAATGTGAATAAACAATCTTCAATGTTTTGTCGTTTGATAATGTCATTTCCAGCTGTTAATTAATTAAAAACTTTAAAAGGACAATGTGTGGTCGTTTGAGTCCTGCACAGTTGACTTTAAAATCAAAGTTGACTCAATCTCATTAATTAATCTGAAGGTGCCATTTTATATTGCAATCTCATATTTATAAACATGCAATATACCTCCAATAATAAGGGTAATTTAATCTTTATTATTCACTTTTTATTTTTCAATTCCTAGCCATTCTATCTTTATCTACCAAATAATGTAGTTTGAATTCTCACGCACTTTAGTCTTTTCCTACAGAATTACAATTCATTTCTTCCTTAATTCTCTCATTGCAACCAAACGCTTTGTAAAGATCCATGACTTTAAAAGTGTATCGCACAAAACTATAAGTGTTTTTGATGATATGTACTATGAGCTCATGAAGTTGTACTTGTGCATATCATAGAATACACTTTGGGTAAAACTTAGCTGGTGTACTCAAAGTTTAAAATAATTACTAATTATTTTCACTTCATTTTTTCTTGCTTCAAAGCCGTTGATTTTCCCTAATCGATAACTAAGATGAGTTTTCAATTTTCTCTTAACTAATCATCGATTCTCATAATATTCACTCACTTGTGTGTCTAGTGGGTAATACATACATACATATATATACACACACAATTGAGGGAATATTATGACCTAAATTGGGATACACTACAATCAGACTGGGATTAGCTTACTGGAACTGAGATTTGGATACATGTGATGACAATTATTTTAGTAGTTGTTACTTGTTAGTTAGGTTTTCAACCAAAATATAATAATTAAAATATAAAAACGAGTGTGATTCAATGAACTAAGCCTTTATTCTCAAAAAAATATATATATAAAAACGAGTGGCGAACGATTGTTTGGGACCAGCATGCAATCCACTCATATTTCAGCAATCACCTAAAACATATGCACGCAATCACACAATTCTTGCAATAATGAAACAATTTCTATCTTATATAGCAACAATGTCTTAACGGTTAATTATATTATTAATTAAGATTATAAAAATGAAACAATAAAAGTTATCCGGATTCGATTTTCACAGGTGGCAATTTCTCTTGAGTCAGTTCCTGTGGCTCTTGAAGTGATCGAGGATTAATTGGGTGAATTCGGACCATTAAACAGACAGAAAAAGACATGAATCATCTAAAAAAATAACTTTTTCATTCATTAGTAGCATGAGTTCGCCCACTAAATGTTAGATAAGTTAGTATGATCTAAATTTAAACAAGTAACTCATTCTTCACCTTACATTTAAATTTTTTTTTTTGAGAACTACATTTTAAAATTTTTAAATATTTGGGTTGAATAAAAATAAAATATGATCCTTTAAAAAATATATGATCTTTAAAATCAACAATTATTGATTACAGAAGTAAGTAACCCCAACAAAATTGATTGTGTAGTTAAGAATAACCATAAAATTTTAGATCAATACAAACTTACTAACAAAAATAAAGAAATTTTTTATTTCAAAAAAAAAATAAAGAAATTTTGTATTTTAAATTTGATAGGTCATGCTGTCCTGACACATATATAGTGATCATTAGGAGTTTATCATAAGGAAAATCACATATTTTTGATGGATTATGAATCATGGAGTTGGACTAGTTTATAAATAGACATGCATAGACCAAGTCAATGTACAATTGTAGATATTGTCCAATAGAAGAAATGGTCAAAACGAGTAGCTAGGCCCACCCCACCACAAAATTGGTCTTACTTTAGTATGAGTTTTTTTCATTTGTACAATTAAACATGCATGAGATTCAAACTCGTGACCTGCTTTGATACTATAAACTTAACTCTTTAGGAAACACGATACAGAGTAATAGCTACTTTCTCAATCTATTGAAGGACACAAAGAGTCAACAGTCGTTTCTACTGAAACTCGAACTCACTCCTTACATGTGGGAGTATAAACCGGGTGCCACTAGATCATAAGGTCTTTGGCATATATTTGCCATATATAATGCACCTCCAATGCACACTACCTAAGCATAACGCAATGTTGACACATACAATTCAACGTTTAACAAGGACAAAACTATGAGCAAAATATTCTTCCTGACCCTTTGTTACTCCTGGATGAGTCCACCATCAACTCGAATTAGTGGATAAATAATACATAAAAAGCTAATTTGTATTCAACCAACTATTCAAGAACAACACATATTCGTGTTTGAATTTATTGGAAGACTTTAAAAGAGCTTAGATGACCATCTAAGCTATTTGGGAGAGTGTCAAAGACCAAAAGACAAATCAAACCAGACAAGAATCAATATCTCTGTCCATCTTTCATATTTTCCATGTAAACAAACCCCTTTATCTTACCAACTTCTAGAAAATCCACCTGTTCCTCTAGAAATACTGTGACTCTCTCATTCATTCATTCATCTATGAATCTCAATTTATATTCCATTCAAACATAATAATGATTTTATATATTTAGAGGAAACCTGTGAGCACGTTTGACAACCTAACTAATAAGTGTTCCAATGACCTTTGGTGTTTTCAAATTTTTCAACCATTAATAGTAACAAATGTCGATGATCTTTTCCGATGATTGGTGTTTCCAACTTTTTCAACTACCCGTGATAGAAAATCTGCAAACATATCTAACAACCTAACTAATTAAGGGAGCGCATTCCATCAAGAGTTTAATACAATTTTAAGGGTGGCATTTTCACGATTAAATAATATTTCATTCTGGTTGTTGCCTCCAAGTCTCTTGCTCCTATTAAGCCCAGCCTTAGTAGAAGTGGGTAGCGGAACTGGGTGGACGGTCTATCCGCATACATCCCATCTGGCGAATTTTTCTGGTAATTAATCTTATAATAATCAAATTAACTGTGGGACCATAACCCAATGCATGAGAACTTGCAATATAATACAAGAGAGACAACCTTTTGGGATATATGATAATCAACAAGCTGCAGTTTTTTAGTTTTCCATTTCCGTATTGGGTAACGTAACAAGATTTAAATTACATTATTCAACCAAGGGTAACGTAGCTACTAAGCTCAGAAACCTCAAGGAAGTCTAAAAGATTGAAACTTAACAAAAAGAATTAACAGATTGATCGAAGTACGTGTTTTATGAAGGCAGGATCGGAGAGGATGAGAAGAAACCGCAGCTTCGTATCTATATATCAATTCGCCGGAACGCTTGAGTTGGTGGATTTACTGCCGCCATTGCTAGCGTTGTTACCGGCGCCGTTCGTAACGGTGGCGGGATTGGAAGAGTTTCCTATAATGGAAGTTATGGCGGCGGCTATAGCCGCCGTCGTGAAGTTTGGGTCACCGGTAAGAGAGTTAAGTGTATCAATCAATTGCGGGTTCTGAGAGGACTGGTGATTTTCCAAGTCCTGAGAGAGTTGCAGGCCGGAGAATTTCGATTGGTTGTATAAGGCCTGGTTAAATATCTGTGGCAACGTGGCGGCCGGGTTTGTTGAACATGGTAACGGGAATTGCGGGTTGTTGTTGGGTTGTCGGGGCGGGAATTGGAGTGGGTTTGGGTTTGGGGTTTGGGTTAGGTCGAGCGTGACGGTTGGGAATGGGGCCGAGGCTGAGATTGTTGCCATGCTTGAAGAGCATGGGAATAGTGTTTTGGCTAGGATGTTTGGGTTCATTAGCCCATCTGCGCTTGGTATGGAGCCGGAAAGTAGCATCTTCGCCGCCGACGAAGTCGTCGACGCCATCGCCATGGCGGCCGGCGGCAAGGGGTGGTTGTGGTTGCCTTCGTAGGTTGTAATCAAGATTGTTCTGTCCTCCGCGCATCTTTGAACCTGTCAACACAAGAAAGGAATAAACCACATACCTAACGTAAAAGACAATGGACCATAGTATTACCCGAACTACACTTCCTGTATTTTTTGTCCAATATATTTGACTAAGTTATTTTTTTTTCCACTTTTAGTCATTTTCTATATTTTTTTTCAATATATTTGACTGAGTTTTTTTTCACTTTACAGTTTAACTGTTTTCATATTTGATTTTTAATTATTAATTTTTCTACATTTAATCTCATAATTTTTAAAATCTTACCACATTTAATCATCTCGCTTCATTATCTTATCAGATTTTGTCATGTGGTTTAATTTTAGATCACCGGTCTTCAAATTTTTTAGTTAATAAATGTCAAAAAATAACAATTTTATCCTTCAAAAATATGTTACTCCTCTACAAATTTGGTTACAGGTAACCAAATATTAGGCATGAGGATCAAATGTGACAAAATCTTAGGATGAAATGTAAAAAAATAAAAAATTAATTATGTATGATCAAATGTAAAAATTGTTCAATAGTCACGAAACTAAAAGTGAAAAACTTCATGTTTGGCAATTAGGAGTTTGAAAAACATACTTGCTTCCGAACCGGGCAACCGGTGGCCATGGTGCACCGGTAATAGGCGCGAGGGCATGGGTTTCCTTTCGCCATTTTCTGTCCATACTTCCGCCATTGACAACCATCTGTGATCTGGGAACAGAAAAAGAATACATATTGATACCATAACATGATCAAATTAACTTTTTTTTAGTACGTACTATTGACTCTGTTACAGTGTAGGATCTGATTGAATTAACTTAGCTAAGCAAGTATAGTGATTCTCCATATATACCATGGGAGCAGAGCTCTAACGGAGACACGAGCTTTTCTCATGGTGGCCTCGGTAGCTTGATCAACGCTGCTACTCTCTGGACCATGATCTAGTCTAGGAACCTTGTTAGGACCCCAACCCGAAGATGACCCCTTTTCGGGGCTCTCCTCTCTCGAGGTGGGCGATCTTGAAGACCTCTCCCTGACGTTTCGTCCCTCCGGGGACGACGACAAGTTAGCTTCATCGACCGCCCCGTCATTGGATCTCCTGGTTGCCAAGCCAAGATCCATGAATTGCCGAGGAAACTTTATTCCCCCATTATTGCTATTGTCTTCTTCGTCTATTTTCCCATGCTTATGATGATTATCCTTTTGTCGTTGCATCAAGCTTATCATCTGCGTTTGGAGATTAGTGTAGTTGTCGGAAACTTGACTCAACATGTCCCTTAAAACTCGATTCTCTGCGCTCATTCTCTCCAATTCAGCTTTCACTGCTACTAGCTGCAGATCATATATCAATCATATTAGTTTTACTTTCATCATTCTCTTAATTAACCATA
>CM008339.1:10083987-10098781 GCA_002525835.2 Ipomoea batatas
TAACCAAAGTTATGCATAGAGTAGCAATTTTAGTCCTTGAAGGACCAAATTAGTCACTTTATTAAGTGATAAATTAGTGATAGAAAGTTCCTGAGGGACTAACATCGCCACTTCCTGCAAAACTTAAGGGTTGAAATGGTCACACATATAACTCAAAAGCTAAGTTTATATCATAGGTGTAACTGAATGATCAAAAATACAATTTTTTCTAATAATAATAAATAATAATGGTGGAGCAATCTTTATAAACAATACCCATTCTATTTATAAAAAAAAAAATCACTCTTTTCCCATTTATAGTAGGAAAATACTACTCTTACTTTCAAATTCTACTATCAACTTTTATTCCATTTCACAAAATTTTGATGTTGATATTTTCATTGGGGCCTACAGGATGAAGATAACTAATCATCAATTGCTACATCGGGAATAAAAGTGGAGTAGAAATATGGAGCACATGTTCTAGTAATAGACAAGGCATCTTTTTTTACAGTAGTGTAAAATTTGCCATTAAAAACAAATCAAATATCAAAATTATTCTACCTCTAAACTTGACCCGTTGACCGCAATGAAATGATAGTTTTGCAAATATCTTCTTTCATTATTAGTCTCACAAGTATAGTGATATTTATTTTTTGTCCTAACTAATTCATTCTCAGTTTTACTTCTCAACAGTACCCTAAAAGTGTAACAAGCAAATCATGTGATACTTTTTTGAGGTTATTTATGTCTTTATACATTTAAAAAAATCACTTTTATTCCTATGAATGCAATAACATTTTTACTTTTAGTTTTTGATTATTTTTAGTGTTACATGCTCAATTTTATTTTTAAAATCTTAAATATTCACATTTTGGTAACATCACCAACATAATTTTTTTTTTTTTATCAAATTAGAATGGTTTTCATGTGATTATAGGTACTCTTTTCTCGATCATATGTGGTATTTGCCAACTGCTTATTCCTGCTGCGAGGGCGTTGCACGAAACCAAACCGTGGGTTGGTAAGTAGTCAGTCTTGAATCATTGCAACTTTCATTGTAGAAAATTTTAAATTATTAATCATCTTTGGGATAAAGGTCAAATAAAACCTCTAACTATATTGATTTGTGCAATTAGGCCTTTCCACTTCAAAAAGCTCCAATTAGAACCTTAAATTTACAAAAATAATGCAATTACACTATTTTGTAGGTTACCTCTAGGTAACCTGTAAATTATTGATGATTAGATTTTCAAGTTGATTTGGCGTGTTGACGTAGAATCCACATATTTTTTTATTATATATTATATTAAATTTTATTTTTAATTAATAATAATTAAAAAGAAAAAAAATTAAAGGAACTCCTGCTAGCAAAATCCAAGATCGCAACCATCGTCAAAGCTGCCGAAAAAGACCCCATTCACCAGTAAAACCGAGAGGAAATGCATGTAAGCACACGCCTCAAACTAGCAACCTTACAAGCCAAGAACGAAGCTGACCACCCTCACCAACCGGTAAATTAAACACCATGCATGGCACGTCAGAGTGCAATGGCGGAGCATCAACCACCATTTTCCAACACTCAGGCTGCCATACCAAGAAACCACGTCGTTGAATAGAGGCTATCAAACTTCGATCCCTCTAAGGTTCGAATTAAGCATGCGCTAAAAATTTCAAAAAATAAGCAGGAATTACCGCGAAGTTGGAGCTGAACAAAAAATACCACCGAAGATAGGTTCGCTGGAGAGAGCCCATCCACGACCATCAGCCAACCCAAGAGGATATACGCGGGCAGGAAAAGCTAGCTCGAACACCACCTAAAAAAACCAGAGGATACCAATCTCCATAAAAGCCCAATACCAGTGAAGTTCCACTGCTGGCAAAACCAGCACCAAGTCCAAAAACCAAGACCCACTAAGACAAAAACCAAAGTGAAATGCAAAATAATAATAATAATAATAAAATAAAAAAAATCACGTAAGGCCACTAGAGGACGTGTCAGATTGCATGTGAAGCGATCCACCGTCATGGACATAATTCATAGCAATAATTATGCAAATTTTATAAGAATATATAAAACTTTATAAAAATATTCATAACACTATATGAATATGAAGGGATGACGTCAGATTGCATGCGAAGGCATCAAAACTTTATAAAAATATTCATAACACTATATAAAACATAATTAATTTGATGAAATAATTCAAATAGAAAACAAATTATAAATTACACATCTCATTATTAATTTTTGATATTGTCATAAGTATTGTTGGATATAAGCGAAAAATAAAACACATCAAAACCTTATAAAAATATTCATTACAACATATGAAACATAATTAATTTGATAAAATAATTCAAATTGAAAGCACAATAAGTATTGTTGGATATAAGCGAAAAATAAAACACATCAAAACCTTATAAAAATATCCATAACAACATATGAAACATAATTAATTTGATAAAATAATTCAAATAAAAAACACATTATAAAAACGCATGCCTACCAACTTTGCAAACTAATCAATTATTAACTTTTATCTGTTTTCATATATTTATACATAAAACATGTATTATATATACATATATACATACAAAGGCTATATATGGGGTGGGGATGGGGTGAGTGGGGGCAGCTCTGTTTTCATATATTTATACATAAAACATGTACTATATATACATATATAATTATATACATACAAAGGCTATATATATGGAGTGGGGGTGGGGTGAGTGGGGGTAGCTGCCCCCATTGTCCTCACTGTAGCTCCGTCCCTGGTCATGGATTTTCGACTGAGGAGTACACCAAGTTGCACCTTCGAAAGAAAAACCCACCGGTTGCTAGGAGAGAACCTCCGTCTCGCAAGAGGCCAAAAACTAGAGGTAATGAAGTCAAGGCAACCATTGACTACACCAACTCACCAGAGAAGACAACCTCATGAAGAAGCCAAACTCAAACTACACCAGAGAAGAAAATCTTGTGTGCCACCGATTATCGCATGGCATGTAACGTCCTCGGCCTGACCTTCTTCTTGGAAGAAGGCAGCGACGGCTACAGGCAAATGGACCAACGGCAACATGTATTAAAATACAGAGTGTTTTTAATAATAAAATAAAAATTCAAAATAATAATATAAAAAATGTGACTTGGAATTAATCTGTAAAGAACTTACAAATAAGGGAAAAATGAGTTAATTGCTTAATTTTTTTGAGTTCAAATGTCTAATTGGGGCTTTTGAAGTTGAAGGTCTTAATTGCACAAATCAGTGTAGTTGTGGCCGTTGAACAAATTTACGCACCATGCCTTTTGGCATTTGTTTGGTCACATGGTACCGTTAGAAGTAGGGTTTCTTCCAAGGTTCAAAGTTTAGTGACCAGTCATCATCAGATGGATAGTTTCTGCCTTCTATCATCCATGAGTTCCTAACCTTGTAGAACTCAGACTTTCCACATTTGCCATGAGGTGCATTATGTGGATTGTAGCTTCTCCTGTACTTGGAATGGCTTTGCGAGAGGTGATTAGGTGACCTCTCGATATGTTTTACCCAGCCATTCTTCGTAGCTTTTCTATACCTTCCATTGCTGGTGTATAGAGACGGTTTGTGAATAGCTACTCTAGTATTTTCTTGTGGCCTATTCTGACCCCTTTTAGGTTTGGATCATGATTCTTCATTAATTGAAGTATCCAAGCCTTTGGTCAGTTTATTTTTAGAGAGACAGTCTTGACTAAAACCCAGGCCGGTTTTGTCACCAGTTGGTCAATGACCATCTACCATTTTCTCCATGATCTTGGAGGAATTAGTATATGATGCAATGACCTCTCGGAGATTATAGTCCTTGGTCTCTCTTATTTTACACTCTTCCTTGAGTAGGATTATCTCAACTTCTAACTCACTTACTTTGAGAGCTAGCTCTGAATTTTCTTTCGAGACATTCTTACGCATGTCCCATTCAGCCGTTAGCTTGCTGTCCCATTCTTGAGTGTCATTAACTATTTTGAGGTTCCTTCCAAGATTTTCAATGGTCTCGAAAGGATCCTCATCGCTATCAAATGAAGAGCAACGAGAGGTAGATGTAGAACAACGCGAGGTGGATGTAGAAGTTACCTCGTCATCGATTGCCATCAGGCAATAGTCTTCTTCTTCTTGAGTATAGAGGCAGATGAGTCCCCTCTCATCTTCCGAACTGCTGCTCTCTTCGCTAGAGCTGGATGTTTCGGATTCCTCTACCACCCTCTCGACCTCTTCGGCTACTAGCGCCTTCCTGCGCTGATTGTACTTTGGTGTTCCTTTGAAGCCACTTCTCGCTGGCTTGTCGTTGGATTCCTCTAGCTTACTGGAATCCTTGCCTTATTGGCCCTGGTACTTGCTCACAAAGGGATATGGACACTCTGCTTTGAAGTGTCCCGGTCTCCTGCACTTGTAGCAGAGACTTTGGTGTTCCTCATCCACCCTTCTTGATGAGGATTTCTCGAACTTCCTTCTTGAGGAAGAATGTGAACTTGTGTTGTTCTCTGGTTCTTTCTTTCTCATGAACCTTTTGAACTTCTTCATAAAAAGAGCAAACTGTTCGTCAGGCATAAGGTTTTTAGGGTTAAAGTCTGAGCTGGAAGATGTGGTGGTTGCTTGGCAACGAGTGCAACGTTTCGTTATTCCGCGTTATCTTCATCTCTGGGGAACATCTCGAACTCGAAGGCTTTGAGATCTCTGAATAGCTTGTCAGTTGTGGTATCCTTCAGATCTCTATGATCTCTCATGGAGATCACCTTCACTTCCCACTCCTTGGTGAGTCCTCGTAGCACCTTCAGGTTTAGGTCCTTCTGGGGGGGTCTCCTTCTTCAGGTCGCTTATCTCACTGATAAGCTTCATCTTGAAGTCCTCAAATCTCTTCATTGCTATGGTGAGTTTGTTCTCCTTTTTCCTGTTCATCACCTTCACCAATTAGCAATAACGTATCCCATACCTCTTTAGCGTTTTTGCAATTTTTGATGCGTGGGAAGATGGTCTCATTAACAACTCTGAAGAGGATGTCCTTAGCAATGTTGTCAAGGTTGTTTCTCTTCCTATCATCGCTAGTCCATTCTTCCCTTGGCTTAGGGATGTACTTGGGTGTGGTTGCGGTATGTTCCGCAGCAGTATTCACCATTAAGATTTTGACTGGCCCTATCGTTATAACCTCAGCCATCTCATCATGGAGGGCTGATAGGTACGCAAGCATGCGTGTCTTCTAGTCGTCGAACCTGCTAAGATCAAACAAAAGATGACTGGATAACATGTTGTCCATGTTTAAAATTATCTCGTGCTTTAAAAAGATTTTAAGCTTTTCAAAGAAAGATCTCTAGGCAATATAAACAAAGGTTTATATCGATCAAAGAACTTGCTCTGATACCAATTGTTGGTCCTGAGGGGATGGAGTACAAGTCTAGAGGGGAGTGAATAGACTTGTATAAGATTTTGCAAATCTTTATCGACCTCTCGTGAGTAGTGGACTTAGGATGTTTAGGTCCAACTTCTCACAAGTTGAAGATAGAGTTTTGTACGCAGCGGAAATGCTATCCCATTTTATATTAGCACGAGGCTTGATCTTTCGAGAGGTGGATTAATAATGCTATGTGATGCGAGAGGTAAGATAGTTAGCGAGAGATAAAAGTAGTATGTAAATGCGAGAGAGATTTTTAAGTGGTTCGCCCAATACTACCTACTTCCACTCTTCTTCTAGAAACTCCCTAGAAGGATTGCACTAACTTCCCTTTAGTACAATGACGAGCACTTGAACTTTGATCACCAAGCCAACCTCAAGCCTCAGGTTTTTCACACGCTTCCTGTTACTCCGTCTCTCCCGGGTTTTTCACAAGACACCTCCAGGCTCTAGCTACTCCGCCTCTTCTTACTTTCTCCAAAGTAAGGTGGTTGTTTGATCACAGTTGATCTTCAGTCTCCAATCTGATCAGTGGCTTTCCGTTTGATATATCTTTACAAGAAAGCCTTGATCACCGTCTGGATATGTATGACGTTAAGCTTTTGAACTCTCTCAAACACTAGATGTGTTTTTCTCCCAATTCAATTGTGAATATCTGGAAGATATTCTCAGTTTTAGCACTTTACTTCTCGATCGCACTTTTGTATAACACCTGTGTAAGCTAGATAAATTTGTCACTCCAAAATTCGTGACACTTGTCGTCAATCTTCAAGTGCTTCTTATAGAGAGTTGAGAAATAATTCCGTTGTAGGGAAAATTATTCCGTTTGAAATCTTGATCCCATGTCGATTATGGGACTTGCATATGTTCAGCATGTTTCATGGAGTGGTGTTCTTGTAACTTGAGTCGTTTCTCTTGTAGTGGATTATTCCTTATCTCACTATCTTGAATGTGTCATCAACCTTCTTCTTTTGACAAACTTTCTTTTTTATATTTCCCACCAAGCCTTATTTTAGGGGAAATGACAATGTTTGATCTAGTGCTCCTTTTGTCCGTTAGTTGTGGTGATCCGACGTGGATTACACTTCAAGACCTTTTGAACATGCAATCTGAATTCACATGTTCTGATGCACCTCCTTTCCTTAGTGCCTTGAATATTTTAACTCCATGATATTCTTCTTCTCCAAACTTGATTTAAATCACCAAGTCGATGTCTCAAATTCTCCTTCGACCTCTCAAGTAGTCCTGACCTCTCGAGCGCTAGTCGATGTCTCGCGCTGGATTGATGTCTTGAGACTTAGTTGATGTCTCACAGACCCTTATTCCTCCTGCGATGTTGTTTGATGTCTCGTGCTAACTTCTGATTGTTCTAAGATGAAACTTACAACACGAAACTTCTAAAATGTTCATCCAAGTTTACTTTGAGCCTAAATATTTTTCGGATTGAATTCATTTGCCCGGTTATATTCGTGCCCATAGTTTACTTAGTGAACTTACATCATTACGCCTATACTCCGAGACTTAAGGATTTTTCTAAAAACATTTGGTATCATCAAAACTATTACAAACAACTTGTTCCTAACAGTTCTTACTTTATATTTTATTAAAATATATTGGTTTCATTATTTTATATTTATTAGGGGCATCATGGAGTTGGAGGGAGAAAAGGAATTCCTACTTTCAATGTTATGGCAGTGTGTGACTTTGATATCTGTTTCACTTTTATATCTATTGGATGTGAAGGATCCGCACATGATACACATGTATTTCTTCATGCAATTAATACACCATCAATGAACTTTCCCAAGTCGTCACAAGGTATCATATTCGTATTACTTTAACTCTAATAAAAATCATATAATTTTATTCCTTATAAAAGTTTAGTGTTATATTTTTTTAAGAATATTTTATTTGGTGGATAAAGGATATCTAGATAAACAAGGATATTTGGTATCGTATCCAAGAATAAGGTATCATCAATCTCAATTTGAACAAGAGCCGCCAACTAATACTCAAGAAGCATTCAATCGTGCACATACTTCTCTTCAAAGTTGTATTGAGAGGTCGTTTGGAGTATTGAAGAAGAGGTGAAAGATACTTGCTAAAATGTCACAGATTAGTGTGGAGACCCAAATTGATGTTATTATGGCCACATTTGCACTACATAATTATATTCGAAAGAATTTACAAGAAGACATGATGTTTAATGTGCTTGAGCAGCACTTAGATTAAATACCGCCCAATAAACTTCAAGATTCAAGTAGTAATATCGTCATCTACAAAATTTTAAGTCAGACCTCTATTGAGATGAAGGAGATTCGCAACAATATTGCTACTTCCTTATGGAATGCTAGATCATGATTTGCTAATAGTTTTATTTCAAAATGTTAAATTTTAATATGTAAACAAACCAATTTAAATTTTAGTCTTTTTACATTTATCAGCTTATCAAAAAGATAGTTTTACCAAACACTTTTAAGCATAACAGCTAGCTTAGCAGCTCTTCAGTTTTAGTTCCTAACTTATAACTTTTAAACTTTCAACTACTTTTCAGCTTTTGACTACTTTTCAGCTAAGTTTGCCAAACATAGCCTAAAGCTCTACGGTTTCTACCATCTCCTATGATTTCTTATATGATGTATGTTGCCTTAAAAGTGTCTATATATAAGCCATACGGTTTCTTCCATCCCCAATCTCCATTCAACACTGTCGACTTTCCTTATATATATACATATATACATACATATATATATATATATATATATATATATATATATATATATATATATATATCTGTGTGTGTGTGTGTGTGTGTGTTTGTGTGTGTGTGTAAATATATATATATATATATATATATATATATATATGTATATATTCTCAATTAGATGAGATTGTGAGATTGGATCGTGGTCATTAATTGTTTTATTTTAATGGTTCACATAACATCCGACAAACAATCAATTCAAGTATGGTTTCTTTAAGCGTACCGTATTTTGGTGTGTGTTTGCTTTCAGTTCTTCGTCTCACATCCCCTGTTGATAATCTTTGCCAATTTTTCAACAATGGTTGAGTTGTGTACACTTTAGGATTTCTAGGGCGTAAGGAAGGGAGGGGATTTGGGGAAATTATTGTGGACGAAGGGGAGAGAGAAAATTAGGGGAAGGAGGAGTAATTTGACCAAATGAGATAAGGGGTGAGAAATTACCATACTAACATGGCTTCTAACAGCCAACTAACAAAATTTTTTAATAAATGATTAAATTGCATAAAATCATCAAAGTCGATAACTAAACTGAGCACAAAAAAGTCACTTATGACTAAATCGAGTATAACCATTATAGTCGAGGATTATATTGGGTATTAACTCTATTATAATATATAATGTCTATATATTATTACAATTGAAGAAGATAAGAAAATATATGGTGTATGCATGTACATGGTAATAATAGTTGAAAAAAGATAATGGAAGTTATAACAGTGGATATTTTTTATCAAAATATTGTATAGTACAACTCTTATAGCATAATGTATAAAAAAAATAACGAAAAAATGGACATAAATGAAGGGTATAACCTTCATTCACTCTTATTAGTTTTTATATTAAGATTAGATTAGATTAGATTGGGAGAAGAGGTTTTTAGATTGAATTAATTTCATTTTTTATCCTAGATTTATAAGTAACAATATATTTTTAGTCTCTTTTTTTCAAAACTTCCTCAGTTGATCCTAGTATTATTGTGGCATGACAATTTTGTGTCTTCTATCAACAAAACTATTTAAATTATGTAAAACACAAGGGCATTTATGTATTTAATTATGAATTTTTTTTAGAAAATAAAAATATAGCGGGTCAACCTATTTTAAATAATAAAAAAAAGATATCAAAATATCCTTGTATTTAACGATATTTCAACAATTTTGTTGATGAATGACCAAAAATGATCATGCCATAATAATACTAGAACCTAGGAGTATGTTATGAAAAAAAAAGGATTAAAAGTGGATTGACACATATAAATTTTAGGACCAACAATATAAGGGAAAAGTATCAAATTGGCTCCCTAAGTCAACCGGATAGGGGACACAATTGCACTATCCGATTGAATTAGGTGGCCAATTTGACACTTTTCCCAAAATATAATTTAACTCTTTTTAGATTAGATTATTATTATTATTTAATAATAATTACTTAATTAATTAATTAATTAAAGATTCCTATTTTTAGAAAAACAAAAGGAACTACGGCATTCAAAAATCAAAACAAAAGACTAAAGAGGATGCAGATTTGAATATAGTTGCAGAAGTGAGAAGAAAGTGTATGCCGCCATCCTCCAACTTAAACCTTCAGGTACAAGTAGTGCTTGAGAAATACAGCCATCTCCATCACCTCAAGCAGCTTCAAGCCCATCTCATCACCCTTGGTCATGGCCACACCCAATTTTACGCCTCCAAGCTCGTGCGCTTTTGCACCCTCTCTCTCTCCAACCTTGCCTATGCTCGCTTCATTTTCGACCACCTCCAATCCCCCAATGTGTTTCTTTACACAGCTATGATCACAGCCTACAATTTGCATTCGGATCACACCTCTGCCTTTCTGTTGTATAGAGAAATGGTCCGGAAAGGCCGTTCCAAGCCCAACAAGTTCATCTTTCCTTTAGCCCTCAAGTCCTACCCGGAGGTCGTGAAGAACTTTGGAACTCCAATGCTGCATGCCCAGATTGAGAAAACGGGTTTTGGGAAATACCCGGGTGTGCAAATGGCGCTTTTGGATTCCTAGTCTATATTTTCGGCTGATATTACGATTGCTAGACAACTGTTCGACGAAATGTCTGAAAGGAACGTGGTGTCCTGGACTGCTATGGTCTCTGGGTTGACTAGAGTTGGGAATATGGGAGATGCCATTTTAGTGTTTGAAGAAATGCTCGAGGCACTGAGAGATACTCCATCGTGGAATTCAATTATCTCAGGGTGCACACAGAATGGTTTGTTTTCGGAAGCACTTTCATCTTTTAGGAGGTTGGTTTTGGAGGGGAATGGGAATAGACCCAACCAGACTTCTATGGTGTGTGCACTTTCAGCATGTGGACACTGTGGAATGCTTCAACTTGGGAAGTGCATTCATGGGTATATGCTTAGGATTGGACTTCGTTTGGATTCGTTCACTTTGAATGCTCTGATTGATATGTATGGAAAATGTGGAAGTTTGAAAGAAGTAAGAACGGTTTTTGACACAAGTGCAAAGAGAAGTTTGACATGTTGGAACTCTATAATTAATTCTTTTGCTCTTCATGGCCATTGGAAAGGCGCTATAAGTGTTTTTGCAGAGATGTTGCAGCAACATGGCGATGTAATAAAGCCCGATGGAGTGACATTTGTTGGGTTACTAAATGCTTGCACACATGGGGGATTAGTCGAAGAAGGGCTTAGTTACTATGATTCGATGACTAGGGAGTGCATGATTGAACCTGAGATTCAACATTATGGTTGCTTGATCGATCTTATAGGTCGGGCTGGTAGATTCAACGAAACGATGGAAGTTGTTAAGGGGATGAGGGTTCCCCCCGATGAGGTTGTGTGGGGTTCTTTACTTAACGCGTGTAAGATTCATGGGCGTGCCGATTTGGATGAGTTTGGTCTAAAGAAATTGATTGAGATGGAGCCTAACAATGGTGGTTATTATGCAATGTTGGCTAATTTATGTGGAGGGGGGGGGGGGGGCACTTGAGAAGTGGGATGATGCATTGAGGTTAAGGAAGAGCATAAATGAGCAGAATGCATATAAGCTACCGGGTTGCAGTTGGATTGAGATTGACAAACAAGTTAGTTAGTTCTATTCTGTTGATAAATCGCACCCTAAGACTGCACAAATATATTCCATTTTTGAATCTTTAGTCATCTCTACTAGCCTCCTATAATTTGCATGCTAGCTTCCTTCCAACTATCCACAGACACTACAGGCTTTATTTTATTTTCCAAATCAATTAATTTATTAACGATCCTTCTCACCAATTTATTGAATGTCTAGCTAGCAAGCACTTCTCTCTGTCTCGTCCCAACACTATGATTGTGATGGGTAAATATGTATTAGGACTACTCGCGGGATCGCCCAAATCAAGACCACCCGATCGGATTACCCACTCGGTCGGTCTACCCAACCGATTGGTTGGTTTCGCCACCAAGATTGGAAAGTCTTGCTTGCATGATAAGCAAAAGATAGATTTGTAGACTTCCCAACTGATTGGTCGGTCTACCCAAACGATCCTTCGCACCAATTTATTGAATGTCTAGCTTATGGGTGTATTTCAATCATAATTTTTTTAGACTTTTAAAATGATAGATTTTAATAAACTTTTATTGATTTTCATAAAGTTGTCCAAAACTTTTTAAAACTTTGTAAAAGTCTATAAGGGGGTGTTTGGAAGTGGGGGAAAATGTATTTTTCCGTTGTTTGGTTGGATGGAAAATGTTTTACATTGGAACTTTTGAGTCTACGTAAAAAATATTCATAAACTTTTATCAACTTTTGTTAGGAACCCCGAGCTATTGATTTTTATGATACCAATGACCTGAGGAGACCCCCCCATTTCTTTATGTCATTTTAGATTAGAAAATTCGGATCCATGTCTCGGTCCTACTAGTTAGACGAATCCTTACTGTCAAGAATAACCCGATGTTATCTCTAAACTAATTCTCAAGCAAAAGGTTTAAGACCGAAGTGTTGAAGATTGAAGACACGAAGACTTGAAGAACCGAAGACAGAAGATTGAAGATCTAGGCCGAAGAATGGAAGGGCCAAATTGTTAAAACCGAACAATCAAAATGTGATTGATTCGAGGAGATTGATGAGAATGATAAGGTCAATCATTCTCACGAGTAACCAAGGCCAAGACATTCTCTGAAAGTTGTCTTATCTATAGCCTTGAAGATGGGTATAATCTGAATGTCAAAGTGGATCCTAGGCAACGATCCCGAGAAGCATTTAATGATTGTCACCTTTTTGTGAGACAAAAGACAAATTGTCCTTGCACAAAAGTGAACAAACGGCTAGAAAGGTACTGACATTCTGAAAAGGTGAAGCATTACCCATTTGTTATTACATACTGGACAATAGGTTTGAATTTTTGGATTCCCCCCAACGGATCTGAAAATTCCCACTTATAAATACCCTTGTCACATCTCATTTGAACAAGGTTGAAAAAGTGAAAACTCTCTAAGAAAGCAATATCATTTTCCAGTGTTCAAAAGCTCAAATTTTAATTACTAGTTGTATAAAATAAAAAAAATAATAATATACTATTAATATATATATATAATTATAGTTGATATACTGCAAGGAATCAAGCAAAGAGCTATTATTTACAATAGCAATTTGGGACTGCGAACAACAACAAGGTGCTACTGTTTGCAGTCCCAATTTGTTGTTTAGAAGTTAGGGAGAAAAGTTGGTTTTAGAAGTTAGGGATAAAAAGTTCGTAGAAAAAAAAATAAAAAATCAAAATATACAAAGTAAAAAAAAATATTATTTGAAATTTTTAGAGGAAGATTGTAAATTTTAGAAGAGACAAAAAATTGGTAGAGTTTAGGTATGAAGATAATATAGGCTAATGAAGAAAATATAATTTATTGAATTTAGGTATAAGGTTTATAAAGTTTAAATAGGGAGAAAAATAGAGTTTAAATAGAGAGAGAAAACCTTCAAAGTTAATAGAAAGAAAATTTTGAAATCTTAAGGTTGAACGTTGGATTTTAACTATTTATATGCCAAAGACCTTGTGGTCTAGTGGCACCTAGTGTCTCGGTTTACACTCCCACATGGATGATGGGAGTTGGTTCGAGCCTCAGTGGAGGCAACTGTTGACTCTTTGTGCTTCAATAGGTTGAGAAAGTAGCTATGAACACATACTACACATGATAGGAGTTGGTTCGAGCCTCGATAGAGGCAACTGTTGACTCTTTGTGCTTCAGAGTAGTACTCAAAAAACAAACTATTTATATTTAAGAAGGGAAAGTCAAAAGTTTTAAAATTAAAAATTCATAACTTTTTGAATACTACATGATTTTTGAAAAACTCTTTAAAAGTCTTAATCGAATAACCTAATTTTTAAAGACTCTTTAAAAATCTTGATTGAATACTGCCTCACTTTTAAAAACCCCATAAAAGTTTGAATTGAATATCTCCAAACTTTTAAAGTTCATAAAAGTCTTTAAAAGTTTATGAAAGTTATGATTGAATACATGGCGTTATATCGTGGACCATGGTCCAAAAACGGCACCGTTTATTTAAGTAAAGAAACGGCTACCGTCACATCTTAATGGAAGCCCGTAAATGAAACTACAGTTTATCTCAAATGATACTGCATCACATTTGTTTTTATATTATCAAATGAAATTGTAGTTATATCGAAATGAAACTGTAGTTGTGTTGAAAAGAAATTGCAGTGTATATAAAATGAAAATGATTAACAGTTTCACGTATTTGAGTGTATATTGTCCAATGAAACTATAGTTATATCGAAATGATTAAATAGTTGTGTTGTAATGAAACTATAGTGTATATAAAATGAAACTGAATAACAATTTTACATATTTGAGTGTATAATGTTGAATGAAACTGTAGTTATATCGAAATAAAACTGTAGTTGAGTTGAAAAGAAACTGAAATGTATATAAAATGAAACTAAATAAAAGTTTCACATATTTGAGTGCATATTGTATTATTGTCTAATGAAATTGTAGCTATATCGAAATGATATTGTAGTCGTGTTGTAATGAAACTATAGTGTATATAAAATTAAACTGAATAATAGTTTCACATATTTGAGTGTATAATGTTGAATGAAACTGTAATTATATCGAAATGAAACTGTAATTGTATTGAAAGGAAACTACAGTGTATATAAAATGAAACTAAATATGTTATAGACACAGTGTTATTTTTCCCAGAACGGATGCCGTTTCTTTTAATTAAAAGAAACGACACCACTTTGATGCCTGGACTACCATACATTGTGGACCGCGGTGCAGAGTAAAATTTGCAATTGAATACACCCCCCTTAAACTTTCTCAATATAGCTGTAAAAATGGACTGGCCCGTCACGGGTTGGGATGAAAACGAACTGGTTCAGGTTTGCCCGTTTTGAAACCGATTTGGGGAGTTACGCCCGATTTGGGTAGGAGTAGACTGGTGGGCTAAACGAGCTTCCAGTTCACTTTTTATTAATAACATAATTAATGGTGTTATTTTAAAATATTAATTATATATAACATAATTAATGGTGTTATTTTAAAATATTAATTATATATATATATATATATATATATATATATATAGGATCGCGTTCAGGTGCGAACTGGCCGCCCAGGAGAGAACTGCGGACGAATCACAGCGCGC
>CM008339.1:10140636-10153915 GCA_002525835.2 Ipomoea batatas
ATTTTGGTTAGCCTGTGCATCTAGGCTGTATTTTCTTACCTAGATGTGGCATGATGCCCCTTAGGTTTTAAATTCACTTCCGCTATGTTGTGTTTTTGGTTGAGATAGGCAGTTGTTGTGTTAAGTTTTTATCTATCTCAACTTGTGTAAAGTTGGGGTGTCACAGTCCTAGACATGTAGTCGCCCAAGACTATCAAAGAGTTGTAGCGCCTAACAGGTCGCCTGGCAGCACTGAGTCGATTTTTGTCAAAATCGGCTGACCTATCCCTATCTTTCTTTGATGACTTGAAGACTAGGGACGGGTTCGTTTGGTCGGAGGATTGTTAGGCAGCTTTCGAGGGTCTCAAGAAGTACTTATTGTCTCCTCCACTATTATCCAAACCTGTTGAGGGAGAAACGGTTTTCCTCTACTTAGCGGCATCTCAGCAAGCAGTAAGCTCGGTCCTCATTCGAGAAGAAGACAAGGTCCAGCACCCGATATACTATGTGAGCAGGGCCTTGAAGCCTACTGAGGTCCGATACTCACCGCTGGAGAAGATGGTTTATGCGCTAATTATCACCGCCCGAAAGTTGGTCCCCTATTTCCAGGCTTATCCCATACGACTACTGACAGATTAACCGTTGGCAGGCTTTCTTAGGAATCCGACTTTGTTGGGTCGACTTGTGAAGTGGGTTGTGGAGTTGACATAGTTTTGGATGGAATACCAACCCCGGTGTATTCTTAGGAATCCGACTTCATCGGGTCGACTTGTGAAGTGGGTTGTGGAGTTGACATAGTTTGGGATGGAATACCAACCCCGACCTGCCATCAAAGCCCAGGTATTAGTCGACTTCTTGGTCGAGTGCACGACCCAGGATTCGAAGGGCAACTCTACAATCATTCTCGACTCCGACGAATGGTGGGAGATGCTTACAAATGGAGCTTCGAGTCAAAAACATCATGGAGGGGGAGTAATGTTAACTACCCCAGAAGGGTTTCGATTATACTACGCCCTTGAATATCAGTTCAAAACCTCCAACAATGAAGCTGAGTACGAAGCCGTCTTCGGTGGATTACGATTAGTCAAAGCTCTAGGAGCCAGGAGACTCCGCATCCGGACCGATTCACAGTTAGTGGTCGGCCAAGTGAAAGGAACATATGAAGCTAAAGGGGAGAGAATGACGCAGTATAAAGAGACAACTAAGGGACTTCTGAAGGGTTTCCAAGCTTACAAGATTGACCACATTCCCAGAGCAGAAAATTCAGAAGCTGAAATGTTATCCAAGATAAAGTTGGGAGGAATACCGGAATACTTGGTGGGTATATGTCGGAAGGAGGTGATAGGACAACCCAGCATAGAGGCTCGAGACAAGCCGATGGAAGAGGTGAACAAGATAAACCCACAAAGGCAACGTCAAAGAAAAAGCGGCGATTAGGAAGAAGTCCCCCCTGAAGCTCACATATTGGCCGATACAAGGAAAAGGTCGAGCTACCTGATGACTTGGTACAAGCGGCTAAAATCAAGAGAATGGCTCCATCTTATGTATGCAGGATGGATGACTGTACAAGAGGTCTTTTGGGGGGCCCCTATTGCTATGTTTGTTTCCGACCGATGTAGAAAAGGTGATGGAAGAAACACACTTGGGAATCTGTGCGGCCCACCAAGGGGCGCATACCCTGGCTCGGAAGTTTGTACTACAAGGCTATTATTGGCCGACTATGGTTAGGGATTGCATTCGGAAAGTGGCTAAGTGTTCCACCTGCCAAGCCTTCGCTCGCAAAGAAACAAGGTCGGCTTCCTACTACACACCGGTCACCACCGCCATTCCCTTCGCCAAGTGGGGGGCGACTTACTGTGACCATTGCCCATGGCCCTGGGCCGACATAAGTTTTGCATTATAGCTGTTGATTACTTCACTAAATGGGTGGAAGCTGAACCTTTGGTCACCACCACAGAATCTCAATGTAGAAAGTTCCTTGGGACGAATATCATTTGCCGATTCGGTATTCCCGAGCACTTGGTCAGCGATAATGGTCGGTAGTTTGATTGTCGGCCCTTTGTCGAGTTCTGCAAGTAGTTTGGGATTCGGCATACTAAGGTATTCGTCGCCTATCCTCAGGTAAATGGACAAGTAAAAAACGTCAATCGCACCATAGTAGATGGAGTACGGAAGAAGCTGAGTGATCTTCAGGGAAGTTGGGTAAGCGAGTTGGAACGAGTGCTCTAGGCCTATCGCACAAGTCCGAGGAAAACAACCGGGGAAACCCCCTTCTCCTTAACAAACGGCTTCGAGGCTAAGGTTTTGATCGAGGTACTCGAGCCGAGTGATCGAGTCATGCGGTACACTGATGAAACGAATGAAGAAAGCTTGATGATAGAAAAGAACTTCCTAGAAGAAAGAAGGGAGGTCGCTCGGCGCCGAATCACCGAATCGCTGAATATAGTTAAGAAGTATCAAGACAAGCATGCCAAGCCCCGTTACTTCCTAGAATGGGACTTGGTACTTAGAAGCCGGGCCACGAGCCAACCCAATGAAGGAGGAAATTTTGCGAAGAAGTAGGAAGGACCATACCGCATAGCCGTTGTGGTTCAACCCAGAACGTATCGCTTAGAAACCATGAGTCGTTGACCCATAGAAAGGATTTGGAACTCACACCACCTCAGGAAGTCTTATCAGTAAGGGCTGAAAAGTCCGAGCTATTGTAAGGACTGAAATGTCCACCCCTTAAGTCGAAAGACCCCTATTTAGTTAGTGGTCGAAAGGTCTATCATATGTAATAGCTGAAAAGCTTAATTTAATAGGCCGAAAATCCTACAATTCGGTTATTTTAAGAAATAAAAATATACATTTTGAGCTATTCCCAAACAACTAATAAAGGTGGTTCGCCAGCCTAAAGTGGCACGGGTTCTGTTAGACGAAAGTCGGGTGGTCCGCTAGTGATAAGCACCAAGAATAGCACTTATAAGGGGTCTTTATTAGATTAAAATCGCATCGTTTTGGCATCCATTTACAACAATTGCATGCATTTCAGCTCAAATGCGATTAGTTTCCTCTAACAACATTTCTAGAAAGAGTTTTGAAGCATTTCACAGGTTGGAAAGGGATTTGAAGCTAAAATGGAGCAAAACGATGAACAAGCCAGCATGCAGTAACGCCCCACGCCCCCTCACACGCGTGTGACTGGGCGTGGAATCATTCCAGAGAGCCCCCACGCCACTCACACGCGTGTGAGCACTCGTGGTCGGGCCAAGGGTTATTTTGGGAAAATTGTCCCTTTTCTTTGTCACCTAAATAAATCCCTTTTGTCCAAAACCTACAGGAGGAGCTTAGATCAGAAATTGATAGAATATGATAGTTAGATCTAGAGGGTTTTCTCCCCTCTTGGGGGAAAATTCCTTTCATTCATAGATAGAGTAGATTAAGGGCAAGAAGGAAGATTGGGATTCAAGATCAAGGTTGTAAGGCCCCCTTTTCCCAAGGGGTGGTAACCATTCTCTTTAATTTCTAATCTATTACTTGTTTCTTTGAATTTCCTTTCCCTTTTCTTGTTTCTTATTATGTTAGAGTAGATTAGAAAGAGGATTGGTGGCCCCATGGTAGATCTATGTGGATGTTTAATATTATTGCTATAATTTGTGAATTGCTTGCTTGTTGGATGTTGAACTTGTGTGGATGATGTTCTTTAAGCTTTGTGCCTTTTGTGGCCACATTAGGTAGCAAACCCAAAGGAAGTGAGTGTGTGCGCGATAGCGGCCACCCACGAGTCTCACTCACCCACATCTCCGCTCTTAGTTCGAAAGAACAAGATCCGAGAGGAGTGGTAGACAAAGTGTTTGATGAAATGCTCCAACCGAATGAGGATGTGGGAGTCCAAAGTGTGACGCCACTTGGTAGTGTGCCATGAACTCCCTAGTCTATTCCGCAATTTGCATTCATAAAACCATCCAAAGATAAACCAAATAGAAAAGCCTAAAGCCCCAATCTCCACTTTACTTTTCTTTACTATACACAACCTTTTATCAACCTCTCCGTTACCAATGAATCCAACTCCTAGCCATTCCCGTAACTCTTTTCCTTCAACATCTTAGATGCCATCACACCCATTCGATTCCCATTCGCCATCCTTGAGAGACACGACACTCGGGGAGTCTTGACTCTTCGTTTTACCACTTCCACCCTTCACATTCACTCACACTAAACCCACAGCACCAGCTAGCCTAAAGTGACGTGGGTTCTGTTAGACGAAAGTCGGTGGTCTGCAAGTCTAAAGTAGTGTGGGTTCTATTAGACGAGAGTTGGGTGGTCCGCCAGTTTTTGAATGATGCGAAATTGAATCAAAGGCCGAGAAATCAACGAAGTGAAAATGAAGTAAGAAAGTGAAGGAGGAGAATAAAGTAAAGGGGAAAGTCGGGAAACCAATACGGATCGCGCATTAAGTATTGTAGAGACGCTCGATCGGGGCTCCCATAGCGTTGACAGTTCAGCTGAAGGGCGTCAGAGGGGTCCTCCTCTTCTTAAGTGGCAGCCACATCACTTTGGCCGACCTCGGTCAGGGTATGAACTAAAGCTCGATCCATCCCAGCAACGGAATCCATGTTGGCGGCTGATTCCAGGTATGCACTGTCCATCGGAATCTCGTCGAGAGTATCGAACGAAGCGTTTAGAGTAACGCCTTCGGCCCCCTAGGTATCATCGGGGGTAACTGGGTCTAAAAGGCTCCAACCCGTAGGAGAGAAGGTTGAGTCCCGAGTCTTGAGAAGCCTGAATATCTCCTTTTAAGCATCTTGATAGCCCATGACGTAGTCCGCCTCACCTAAGTCGAGCAAATATTGTTTCCCGACCACGGCCTCAAACCACTAATCCACTATGGTCCGAGCATGCATGTTGGCGTGAGCCATGGCCTCCACATGGAAATCTTCCGACTCCTTGAAACCCTTCAACGCGTCCTCCTGTGTCGTCTTCAGCGTATCAATCGCCCTCTTCCAACCTTCCTGCGCCGTAGCCAGATTTGCGCCCAGCCTGGTTAAGTTGGCCTTGAGGGTTTTCACGTCCTTGGAATGAGCTGCCTTGGCAGACTTCAAAAGCTCAGAGTCTTTGACCAGCCCTTGAATGACGTTGTTGAGGCCGGCTTCGAAGAATTGTGCCTGCGAAATACAAATAAGAGTTAGTAAACTGAGGGGAGTAAAGATGAGAAGAAAAAACGATAACAATTACCTGGAAGCAGTGGAATGCAGCCGATTTCAAAAGGTAAGATGGGCTAGCACCGTGCATGGCTTGAAGGTCGGAGGCCGGAATCAATTGTTCCAAGCGACCAAAAATGAAGGCCTTGTCCACAGAGCTGGCATCCTCAGAGGCGACGTCATCGGAAAGCTTTGACTTCCTAGCAGCGACTGGAGTGGGAGAATCGTAATTCCGCTTGCGCAGAAGCGGGTGGTGAGCAGCGGCCAAAGCGATAGTGGTGGGACTAGCACCGATAACTACGCCCGTGGGGGGAAGGCGCGCAGTAAGGGTCGGGTCTGGGCTCGCCTCCACGACCTTCCCCTTACCTTTCTCCGCAGCGGTCACCTTGCCCTTATGGCGAGCTCGGAGGGCAGCATAGCAAGAGTCCATGTGAGCAGTTGAGGCCTCAGAGTCTAAAGAAGAAATCTCAACCACACCTTCCAACTCTTCGTCGGAATCGTCTGAAGAGTCGTCTTGGGCCTCAAGGCGAGCTAGAGTTTCCTGATAGATAATTGTGCTACCCCCAACGTCGTCGACTGAAAGAAAAACCAAGTGTTAGGAAAGCCTACAGGCATGAAGGGGAAACTGGCAGACTCAGGTAGAGATGGAGCAACCTGCGCGGGCTGCACCTTCTAGGAGTAAGTTGGCTCGACCTAAGGCCCTTAGGTCGGAATACATGTCAACAAGGACACACTGGCCTTTCATTGCCGCCACATCGAGCCCTAAAGACGAGTTCAACACTAAGTCGGGCTTTCCATCCAAGCGATAGAAGCTCGGGTGCCAGCGAAAGGGAAAGGGAAAGGCATATTGGGGATTAGAAGGTTTGACGAAGAAGAAATCCTTTTTCCATTGTTTCAAGGACTCCTTCAAACAAACGATAACTCGACTGCCTCGCTGTTGAGATATCCGCACAAAAGCAGAAGGTGGTTTACCCACTTGGAAAACTTGGAAAAGTTGGTTGAAGAGAGGCATGGATGGCACGACTTTTACTTCGTGGGAGGAGGTTAGGAAGCAAGTAAGAAAGCGATGGGAGTTGGAGACGAGTTGTCCGGGTAGAATACGAATGTAATTAAAGAAGCTCGAGAGAAATGGGTGGAGCAAAATGCGAAATCCGTAGAGGACCGACCTATAATGCAGACCTATGTAACCGGGAGGAGGGTCGTGAATGTCACGATCGCCCGCCGCCATGACCGCGGCTTTGGGGCCCAATAAGATTTGGGCTTGTTTGAGTTTGGCGGCGGTAAGAGTGGAAGTATGTTGAGTGAGCAACTGAAGGGCCTCATTATGGCCTGGGGCCCGTTCCAGACGAGCCCACGGCATTCCGGCCGCCTCCATGACCGGGTGAAAGGGAATTTCCCCCGGCATGTTGTGTGAGGGTCGTTCAACACAGTTTCAGCGGCCGCGGGCCAGGTGGGCGATGCGACAGGTTCTTCCGATAGCCTCGTGTACGAGGCGGAAGGGGACGAATGCATGAAGGAAAGCGAAAAAGGCAGAGAAAGCAAGAAAGGCGGAAGGTCTTATTGGAGAGAGGTTGCAAAGCTGACACCAAAGGAAAGGAGGCAATGCAGAGCGGATGACGGTGGAGACAAAGTCGCGAGAAAAAGTGATGTAGCGTGAGAGGAAACCAAATTGCAGAGAAAAGAAGCAAAAGAAGACGAAGGACAGAAAGCTAGCCTATTATAGAGTCGAAGAGGGAAGGAGATGAGTACACGTGGACTCGATCGGACAGACGGGCGAACGATGTGATGTATGATGGAGCGGTTAGCGTGTGTCAATATGTCGGCATTTAATGCACACACGATGGTTCAGAAAAGGCAATGATGAGGGCGAGAATCACGAAGAAGATTGAGGATCAAAAAAGGCAGGGAACGGAAGGTTTTGCGCAGTCATGACAGGAGAGCGTGACCGACCCATGGAAACGGCCTAAGTCTGAATGGAGAAACAAGCCTTCAAGGCCGAGCTCCGAATATCCTTTGAGAAAGGGAAGGTCAAGCGAAGCATGACTTGGACCTCATACTAATGGTCTGAGGGACTAAGAGAGGTCTGTGTGATAGGTCAGACCCGATACGGTCGGAGAGCAGATCATAGCAAATCTAAACACGATCGATCCCTCAGGCTAAGAGTCCGAGGGACTGAAAGCATAGAGAAAAGGAGCGAATAGAGGTACGTTAGTGGAAAGGCCTCAAGAAGGGATGAGTTTGGCCCGCCCGGCCTAGGGCTAACCTGTCCAACGTTAAACGTCGGAGAAACATCAAAAGCTCCAAGGATCTGAGGGGTGAATTTCATAATGTAGTTACGTTCGATTGGTGGCTCGTTCGTTTGCCGACTTAAAATCAAATGCGGGTGAATTATAGTCATTGATCTTGTTAAAATCAACCCTCTAGATTGAACACTGCTTAAAAAAAACGCAGTGATATTATGGTAAATTTGCTTATTGTTGAAAGTTTAAGGTGCGTATTTTCAAAGTTTAAGGTGCGTCATCTTAACACTTAAGGTGTGTCAGTTATACTATTGAGAACTTAAGGTGCATTATTGTTGAAACTTAAGGTTCGTCATTCTAATGCTTAAGGTGCGTATTTTCAAAACCTAAGGTATAAGATTTTTTCAGTTAAGGTGCGTAATTTTAACACTAAAGGTGTGTTACTTATATACTTAAGGTGCATAAGTTCTACACTTAAGGTGTGCCATTTTAACACATAAGGTGCGTGATTTGACCATTTAATGTGTGTCTTTGTAACACTTAAGGTGCGTCATTTTTAACACTAAAGGTGCGTCATTTTAGCAGTTAATGTGCGTCATTTTAACACTAAAGGTGCGTCATTTTAGCAGTTAATGTGCATCATTTTAACACTTAAGGTGTGTCTTTGTAACATTTAAGGTGCACCATTTTTACACTTAGCCTCTGACTTCCAGGACGCGCATTTTTTTTCATTGATTTGAGTCATTGATCTAGAGTTGATCAACAGCTCAGATCTCACCGGGCTCAAATATCACTGCACATTTCACCTGGAAGGCTCTTCGCACCAGATATCATCCATATATATATATATATATATACACACACACACACACACACACACACACGCACATGTGTATATATTAAAACTCCATATTTAATGCATGAACAATAATATTTTTATTTTTATTTTTCGTTTATTCTACCTCGTTTTTTATGCTATTGTCCAAAAATAGGAATGATGAAATTTAATGAGTTTTATAATTCCTAAAGGATTTGAATTCAGTAGTAGGATAGTAAAAGTAGACAAAGAAATATGATAGTAGTTATCAAATCTAATAAATGTTGTACAAAAGTCTCCAACTAAACACTACTACCTTATATATTTAAAAGTAGGAAAAATCTCTTACAAAACCGTCGATCTCAAGGATCCGGCCTCATCCATGAGATGAGTCGAATTTTTTCATAAATATTACATATTTTCTTCATAAGTAACTCTACAACTTCTAAATTTCTAATGTTACATTTTGATTTAAAAGTATTACGGAGTATATTTTATCAAAAGTATCACAGTTTCTCACATAAGTAACAATTAATTCATTCGTCCCCTAAGTGTTACATTTTTTCCTCATAAGTGACTATTTAGCTACTAAATATTACGTTTATTTTGATTAAAAAGTATTACTCCCTCTGTTTCATTTTATGTGTCTGGTTCGATTAACGAGGCTTGACTGAAGTTATTTTTAATTCAATTTTTCATAATATTAAGTTTAATATTAGTGTACAAAATTTATATATTTAGAAACTACACTAAAAGTGCTATTAAACACAAAAAATCAAATTTAAAAATAAGTAAAAATAATAATAAAGAAAATAAACAAAGAACAAAGAGTTGGTTTGACCAATGAATAGTAAGTAGGACAAATAGAATAAGACAGAGGGAGTTATTTTTATTCAAAATTATTATGTTTCTCTTATAAGTAACAAACAATTTATTCTTAATTAGTATTACATTTTTTATTACATTTGAATTTTGACTTGACCTGTCTCACAAAAAACCGGGACGGAAAGCTAGCTTTTTATTGCTTATTTAAGTTACTAATAAACTATAATCTTGGTAGTTCCCAAAATAAAGTAGTAGCTTAAAATAAGAGCTTATTTTGAAACGCTACCTTAGATAGATTTTTCAAAATAAGCTAGTAGTTTTCTAACTTTTTACCAAATATTTTAAACATAAGTGCTTTTCAGTTAGAATTTTTTTTTAATATTACTGACTTTATTACAATGTAGTTTAAACTCACAACCTCCATATGAGAGAGGGACTGGGTGCCACTGCACCACAAGGTACTTGCTTTAAAAAAATTTAATATTTTCTTTTAAAATTTTAAAATTCAATTTTGTGTTTATATTCAATACACCTTCCCCAGCCTTCTCTCCTAGATAGTGTCCTATCACCCCGGCCAAGGGAAAACTCATCAGAATAAATGCTAAAGAAACCCCAGAAATACCCACAAAAATATGTATAATAATCCTGGAGTTAGCAAATGACGTCTGACCACAGTAGTTTATATTCTGTCCTGGTTGGTCATTGGCGAGTTTCATTCTTTCATTCCCGAGGATGTTTTGTGGGGACAAGTTCACCGGAATAAACATAGGAGTTGTAAAGGGCGGCAGATAGGGATTTGTTCTTTTGTTTCGCATTTTGAAGGGGATTACTTGTGTTTTTGTAGAGTGGGAATTAAGGGGTTTTAGGAATGGAGCGTTTAAGGTTGTCTGTGTGGTGGTTTCTGGTAGCGGCGGCGGCGGCGGTAGCTGTGGTTTGTGAAGCAACGGCGGCGTTTCCGGTCGGGGAGACAAGCAGAAACGCTTATGCTACGATGATGTATATGGGGACGCCGAGAGACTACGAGTTCTACGTTGCAATACGTGTCATGCTCCGGTCGCTGTCCCGCCTGGGATCCCAAGCCGATCTTCTCGTCATTGCATCCATGGACGTCCCACCTCAATGGATTCAAACATTGTAAGTCCTCTTTTTTTTTCTTTTTTCTTTTTTCTTTTTTCATCCAAATACAAAGGGATTTTATTTGAAAATCTCCTATAAAGATTCTAATTTAAGATCATATTTTGAAATCTTTTATTCCCTCCATCCTATTGTTCGGGTTCGATTAAAAACACTTATTAAAGTTATTTATAATTTTTCTTAATACTATACACTCTATTACAAAGTAGTATCTGTTCAATATACTTTTCTCTATATGTTATAGCCTAAAGAGTTAATACCACAGAGGTGTCAAACTGAGCATAAAGTGTTTAACAAAGTTATTTATAATTTAATTTTTCATATTATTATCTTTAGAATTAATATGTAAAATTTATATATTTAGAAACTACGTCACAAATACTATTGAACCCAAAAAATCAAATTTAAAAATTATACAAAAATATTAATGAAAGTATAAAAAAAAAAAAAGAATTAATTTGACTCATTAATAATAACTATAGACATGTAAAATGTGACCGAGGAAGTATAAATAATTACACATTTATCACAAAACTTCTTGTAAAAAGTTTTATATTTATATCACTAAAATTTCATAATTCTGATCAGCCTCTCGTCTTTTTCATTGAAGTAATAAAGTAAGCACTAAGATTATTATTTTTTTCATTCTTTTACTAGGTATTAAGCTCACCTCTCTTCTCTTTCATCTCTCCTAAGTCAAACCAATAATCCGATTATATAATACTCCGTAGTATTCAATTGTCACAAAATGGAGTCTAATCTTATTACACTTTTACTAGAGATTCATATTATTAAATTATTAAATAATCCGAGACATTCTTATTACATGCGTCTAACATACATCAGCTACACATAAAAATTGGGTAATACTTGTGTAAAACTGTCTCACGGGTCTTAATCCATGAGACGAGTTGGATCTTTGATTAATGGGTCGAATCTTTGACCTCATTAATAAAGATCTGACCTGTCTCACAGATTGAGACCCGTGAAACGGTGTCACGCACGTTTTTGCCATAAATATTTGAGACAAAATAATATAAAATTTACACTCACACTTTAGCTTTTGTGGTTTTTAACCTTTTTTTTTTATATATAATACTTTTGTCAGACACGAATGTCAATTAGGCCAAATATGAATTAATTCTTCATTCCAATTATTTTACTTTCAAAGAATTGGAATTGAACTAGATCGAATTTAACCTTTAAAAACTTTTGACTTTTCATTTTGTATGTACAAGTTATAAATTCATAATCTTATTAATCGGAAAAAGCTAGCTACTCGATCATTTTGTCACTCATATTTTTGCTGGAACCATCACTTGAATTCTAAATTCTAATATTGTAATCAATATAATGAGCTCTAAAATTAGAGGTAATAAAAAAAGGTGAGAGAGATTTTTTTTTTGAGTAGAAGGTGAGAGAGATTGAAATCTAGTTAAAAGAGTAAATTTCGAGTGTTAAAATATAAGAACTTGAACCAACGATGTCTTGGTTCATCACGGATTATGAAATGAAACCCTATTATATTCAACAGTACTATTAAAAAATTACAAGTTTTTAACCAAACTTTTTAAGTATTAAAAGTTCTACAATTTTATTGTTGCTGAAGCATATATAGGTAAAGATTTATTTTTTTTATTTTTATGTTTAGGGTTTTGTGTAAGGATGGTCTAAGATTTTTATCATTTGACTCAACCTAATTAAATTACTTGGTTAGCCTGGTCTTGTCCAGGAACTAATCAGACATATGGTAGGCTAACTCACCCTTTTGACACTAGTTAGAGAGGGAGAGAGATAGCGCCAAGTGTGAGAGAGGAACTCAAAAAATATTTTCCAAGTAAAAGCTCCTAAAGAAATTTTTCACCAATAGCTCTTTTTCAAATTTTCAAACGGACCATTAATATTAACTAAGCTTTTTCTTTTTTCTTTTAATAGAATAGATATGGCTTGCCAGGCTTGGACAGTTGGGCTCCTACTTCTTACCAATCCATCAAATATTATTAATAAATCAATAAAGGGTTATTGCTAGAGTATCTTACAATTATATTTCATGATGTGTTATCTTTTTACCAACTCAGTACCACATCCATTGAGGCACGATCTCATGACCTCTCAATTTGAGAGAGTCCCTACATGCCACTTAACCACAAGGTCATTGATAACTACAATCTGCTTAGTTATATTTATTGATTTATTGACAATAAATATTCAGCCGTCTGATTGATAATTGTAAAAATCGACCATGTACGATACCTATATTACTTAATTTGGTAAAATATATTCTTTTATTCGTCACAATCTCAAAATTATAGCATAAAACTAAGAACCACTTAGTACTGCCAGAGATACTACTACTCGTTCAGCAAAGATGCTTTTGTTCTTGAAATACAGACAAAAGAACAAAGTTGGTAGCGACATTTGCAAACTTCAATCACTAAAATATCTGATTTTTTATGGTCCGGCCTTATGTGTAGATAAGTGAAGTATTATATAAATATTCTTTGATATTTATATGTTTAAATGCTTAATCAATATTATCATTTATCTGTCATTGGAATATCACTTGACAGATAATCCTATCCATCAATCCATGTAGTGTTGCTTAGTGTGAAGTTATTTATGCACCGGCCATGGTGTCATGCATTGTTGACAGGGACTTAGCTTGAGATCGAAAATGTCAAATTTTGAGGATAGGACTATATTGTTTTTGAGTGGTAGTGGTGGTGTTGACGGATTAAGTTAATAATTTGATAGTTTCATTTTGCTCCATGACAAATTTTATTGGTTCGACTCTAAAGATGATAATGTGGGATAGGTCCACATGAGCTAGCACGAGTACAACATATTTGGGCTAACTTAGGCACGGTCTTGGGTATAAGGTTGTGTTTGACCACTCTTCATGTAATATGGGCTTGGTCAAGCCTAGATACATATTACTTTTACCTCTTTTTTACAATATATTTTTTATTTAACCATATATTGGGTTTATCGAGTCAAATCCCTACCGCTCATTAATGAGTTTCAGGCAAACACTCGCCCCATGAACCTACCGGCAAAGGCCCACAGGGATGTAAATCAGCCTAGGTTTCCCATAGCTGGCC
>CM008339.1:10190202-10206189 GCA_002525835.2 Ipomoea batatas
TATGAATATAATCTCAGTCGAAGAGACTTTGACTGAGATTATATGGCTTCGATTGAGACTTCGACTAAAATTATATTCATATATATAGCGTATAGGATAGGAGAAATACGAGCAATAATATACTAAACAGGTGAACGGACTATTTTACCCCTACATTTGACCTCAACTTAATCAATATTTGACAAAAGGACTAATATTGGAAAGAATTTGAAAGTCAAGTGATTTAAATTGTCCAAATTAAAAGTCGGAGACTAATTTTAAAAAATCAACATAGTCGGAGGACTATTGCTGAAATTAACTCTTTAAACAAACCATTGCATCAATAATTTTTTATTTTTCGGTTAGAGAACTTTTATTATATTTGGTAGATATATTTATATATGAAAAAAGATAAGCAAACAAGCTCAGTCTCCAATCTTTCATCTCCCTCCGCTGTCAAACCCTAGCCCTCGCCTCTAGCGCACGACGCTTCCATTTCTGACTCTCACTCCTTTATCTATCTCCCTACCAATATACATATTCTGGTTTCTGCTTTAGGCCTTGAGGGATTCAGCGCCGGACTTCTGGATACTCCTAGCCTCTTCAAAAGAGAAAGGTGACTTTTTAGTTTTCAATTCCTCCGGTCTTCGAAGTTATTGTTTGTTATTGTCACGTTATTCCATTGCCCTATGAATATGATTGTCTATGGTTTCGTTCTTCGTTTCTTAATGTCTTTGTTCATATTTACTGCCATTTTCGATGTTATTGTTATTTTGCCATGGCCATGTAATGCTGCATTGAATACATTGAAATATATTGTTCGAAATTGATTCGCCTAAACAGTTCATGGATGATTTGTGCTGTTTAGGGCTTGGGATTTTGCTGTATTTTTGAAAATTTGTTCCAACTGATGGCTTTGTTAGTTTCCCTTCCTTTGGAATATTCTGCTTGTAGCATATGCTTTGTGATTTTCTATAGTGGTATGTGGGTATTGCCACTACAGATTGCTTACTCTCCTGAAATTGTCAAACAATAGATTTCTGAGGAATAAGGGAGAAAAGTAGGAATTCTTTTTATACAAGCAGAATGGGAGAACGGTTTTTGGCATAGAGAATCTTAAAAAGGAAATGTGGGATTGTCTAGACACTAGTGGGCTTTGATTAATCTTGAACTTTTATTTTAATTTTATAAGTTTCTTCTTTCTCATCTTTGTCATTACTACTGCTGTTGTGCAGGTCTGTGTTTGCATAACTCTGAGATGGATGGTAGGCAGGATTCGGATATTGATGATGATTTTAGTGAAATATACAAGGAATATACTGGTCCTCATGGATCTGCTGCACCTAAGGCACAGGAAAGGACTACAATAAACAAAAGGCCCCATACTGGTTCTGATGAGGAAGAAGAGGCACGTGACCCAAATGCTGTTCCTACTGATTTTACTAGCCGAGAAGCAAAGGTTTGGGAAGCTAAATCCAAAGCAACTGAGAGAAACTGGAAGAAAAGGAAGGAGGAAGAATTGATTTGCAAAATATGTGGAGAGTCTGGACACTTTACACAGGTGCATGTTTCTCATTGGCTAGTTTTTGCTTGTTTATGTGGACTCTTTGTCTTCAGGTCTTTGATACTCCATAGTACATGTTGAATTTAATATTTATTTACATGCCATGTCACTATGATTCAAATGACCAAGCTTCAGGAGTGCTTTTTGGTTGTAGTTGGTTTTAATAAATTGTCCTACTGATTACTGTTTCATTAAGTTGCCATTATATAGAATTAAATAGATTTATTGAATAGTGAATACTATATGAAGCCTAAGTAAATATTTCTGTTACCCATCTCAAACTTGGTGTTTTGGGAGGATTTTCTTCCTACTTGTGAATTTAAGATTTTGGTTCTAAGTTTGTTGGTTCTTCAATAATATGATTGTTTCTTGGTACCACTCTCTATTATCTAGTTGGTATTAAATGTCCCAATTTTTAGTGTTCTGTAGTTCTGTAATCCAGGGTATCATTTCTTTCCTTGAACCATGACTTGTTCAATGATACTCACATGGTTTGCGTCCGGAGTTCAGTATCCATTCTGTTTTAGAAATGAAACATGACTCATGGAAATAAAATCAAGCTTTATTTTATACATGTTATACTGCTAAAATGGCCTACTTATAGGGCTGTCCATCAACACTTGGAGCTAATCGAAAGTCTCAAGATTTTTTTGAAAGAGTGCCTGCTAGGGAAAATCATGTGAAAGCCTTGTTCACCGAGAAAGTGGTAACTCAGATTGAGAAGGATATTGGTTGCAAGATTAAAATTGAGGATAAATTTATTATAGTCAGTGGGAAGGACAGGTTGATTTTGAAAAAGGGTGTGGATGCTGTTCACAAAGTAAAAGAAGAGGGTGAGAAAAAAGCATCTTCTAGCTCTCACATTTCCATGTCCAGGACACCTGAGCACCGAAGTCCTGTTAGCTCTCGTATTGTACACTCTGAATTGCAGAGATCTAATCACAGCCCGCATAGACCCTCTCAGTTCCATCCCAGGTCTGCCAGGCAAGAGAAGATCATCGAAGACCGTTTTCATGAAGATGTACAAAACATTTCAAGGGGTTCTCCCCAAGGTAGGGAAATAAGAGGATATAATTTTACTTTTGCACAGATGTGTTAGTTTCATGTCTAGTTGTGGTTGTTGGACTCTTTAACATGTATCATTGTTGTTTGAGACCCATGCTCATTTAATTCCTTATTTTTCCATATAATATAGTAATGGTGCTTGTTGCTTATTACTCTTTTTTGCAGCAAGAGGTAAGTTCTTCTGTCCAAGCATTCTGTTCGATTCTGATGTATCTTTCATGGTGGTCTGAAATGAAAAGGAATGTCACCCAATTGAAAATTTTAACTGAAAGCATGTCCAGACTCCTTTGCTTCAGATGGGTTCACTATGAGAAGTTAGGATAGTTTGCTGTGTTAAAGCTGCCATCATTATAGAGACTTAGAGGTCGTAATGGAAGTGCTTAACACATTCTTCCTTTGGTGAAGCTTATGGTAGTGATGGAGCTAGAGGACGTTCAAGCCACTCAAGGTCTCCAGCTCGTCGGTCTTTTTTGGCCAACTCATACAATTCACGTGATGGTCATAGTCAAAGTAGGGGTGCTTACAGGACTGATGGATGGAATGCTGAGCCACGGTTGTCTGACATGAAATCTGGCCATAATGTTGAATACCCAGCTTTTCTTCAGACATTGGAAGAAATAGAATTGGAATATAGAAGAGAAGCTGATGATCTGGGAAGAATTCGGGACAAGGAAGAAGATGAAGAGAATCATAAGCATCGGGAGGTAGAGTTCAACTTCTCAATCTCCTAAGTGTTTTTGAATATTTTTGTCATTTCTTGTTTTTTTGAGGTTAAAAAAAGTGTGTAGCCTATAATATTAGATGCCCTAATATTGTTTTCCTTTGAGACTGGATAACTGGGTTCGATTTTTGGATATTGGTATATAATTATTAGGTTCATGACTACATATTTGTAAAGCCGGTGTTTATTGGTCCTGACAATGTTTTGGTTTTTCAACTTTAAGGTTGTCAGAGAAATAAGGGAGAACTATATGAAAAATCTTGGTATCCTCAGAGGGGCATATGCCAAACAACGGGAAGAGTTTGTTCAACGAGATGCTCAAAGAAGGCTACAACAGGCTAACCAGCATATGCCCACTTCTGGATTTGGTCATCCATACAATCAAACTGGTTATCCTGAGTATGAGAATTCTGCAGGCAATGCACACTATTCTGGGCCCAATATGCCTATGGACTCCAGAAGCAGGTATCCAAATCCCATGGAAAGTTATCCTCCTTCAAGGCCCCATGACAACTATGGTGATTTTCGTCAGAGACGCAATGATTTTGGGAAAACCTTTAATCGGTTCTAAAATGGTAGGTTGATGTCCCATTCAATGAGTTTCTTTAACAAGTAGACAGCTCAAAAATTTAGTTGTGTATTATTTTCCACTGGGTCCAGTCTTGGTTGGGCATTGTACAGCATGGCATGCATTTATGTTGGAAAATATGGATCTATAGGATGATTCTAAGAATTGTGTGGGGCTTCCAGAACAAGCATTGTCACCATTCTATTTTTGGATTGATGAGGATGTGGATTTTGTGATTTTCTAGGTTTGAGTTGGAAGGGGTGCCATTTTTCATCAATTTGGATACGTGGATTTTCAGCTTTTTTCTATAGCATTAGCTTAAATTGCCACTTCAAAAAATTTCAGGATCTTGGGTGGGGGCACGACTATGCAGAAGAATCTATCAGTGTAAGTGTTCTTATTTATCACAGTACATTTCTGAACTTTAGAAGGAGATGCTGGATGAACAGAGTATTGGCCTTTTCATTTGAAATTTGGCTGCTTTGGTAGTTAAGTGCTGTGGTCAGTAGAAGTAGAAGATGGTTTTATCTCGCTGTTTTAGGGATAGTATAGCATTTGTAATATGATGTTTGACCTTGACACGAAGCAGTTCCTAAGGTGCCATTGCCTTCTGTTTATTTCCTACATCTTACAATAAGCATTTGCCATTTACTGTATATTTCTGTGCCTCTTTCAATACATAATGATGCATGTCCCAAATGGAGTTTTATGCAGATGGTTCCCTGTAGAATCTAGCCAAACTCCCTGTTGGCTTTGCTGCTAATGCTAAACCAAGCCCCAAAAGTTTTTACTACAGAGTATTTACTATTTAGTAAACTAACTTTAAAACTTTATTTGTTAAAGGCTTATTATTATTGTTTATTGGTATGATAGATGACAAATTTTATGTTGTGGATTTTAATGCTGCCGTGTCTTATTAAGTGTGCATTTTTGCTTTGTGAAGTTGAACTCTCCTTTTATATATCTGACAAATCACAATATATAAACTTTACAGAACAAAGGCATTGTAATCCACATTACTGGAAAATTTTCTCTTGTTATGATATACTCCGTATAAGAAAGCATTAAAAAGGGAGAAAATTTTCCAATTTTTGGAGTGGTAATAGATAATTTCAAAGAGAAATTTTGAGCCTAGTTTTTCTTATTAAACCTTATTTAAAAGAGGATAGCACTAATTCCATTTTTGGTCTTGGCATTGCTGCTTTTAATTTTTGACTATGAAAATGATTTAGGTGATGTTTGGTAAATACGGAGTAGTTGTTAGCTAGTTGGGTTAGTGGGCTTGATTAGTGTATAACATTAATTGATTGTAAAAAGATGTTTGGTAAATTAGCTGATAGTTGATTACATGCAAAATGACTCAAAAACTGATCAAAAAAGTTGTTTTGAATAATTTTTTGAATTTTAGTGGAATAATAAACTGTTACAAAAAGTTAATTAATCAAATACTTATATTGGTTGTTTAATAGTTAAACAGTTAATAGTGATCGAATAAGCTAAAATTGACAACTAAATTACCAAGCGTCCAAGCCTAAATATTAGCTTTAAATTAGTTTATAAGTTGAGTATGCCAAATAGGCCTATATCTACGTATGAAGTGTATCTTACAATACAACACTATTCTTTGTAGTCTACTTTTTTGTTGGACTTGTAGTTTTATTGTCTGCTCTTTCAAGCTAATAACCAAACGATACATGGGTTTTCATCATTTCGAGAAAAACGCAACGACCAGTTTATCCATACAATCTGTAGAAAGCAGCTACTTAGCATGGAGATATTTGTTGCAAATACTTACACTATAAACAAACTTCATACATATGACTTCCAAGTAGCATGTTGGAACTCCATTATTACTTTCCAAATGGGCCTCCATAGCTGGAAAGCTTAGGGGGTGAAAAGACTGCGTTCTAGGTTGCATTGCCAAATGCAACAGCGTAGTTGTAAGCTCAATCTTCCACTATACCAAGCTGCGAATCTTCACATCTCCATTAGTTTTTGTTTCACGATTCGAGAATTCCATAAATCCATTAGAAAGAAAAACAAATTGGAGTTTTGCAGTTTTTGACGAGAATATTTACCAGGCTAAATACGAGATTTCCATTTATCTTCTCCAAGTTTCTCATCTTTTTTTTCCTTGATTGAGCATCATTCAAAGGGCGTAAATCAAAGTGGTTGGTAAGAAATTATGAATTTGTCATCGTCCCTAATGGAGATTTGGTGGATGTTACGTAAAAGGGACCAAAAGCAAAATCAGTCTAATAAAAATAAGAGAAGAGAGAAGAATATAGATTTGTAGATAGGTGATTTTTTTTTTGTGAGACCCGTAGGAGAGAAGAAAAAAAATTCTCTACTAGTGTGCATTGTGCATTGTGTGCACGAGCTGTGCCCATTCGGTACGTTAATGGGCAATTTTTTTTTGTCTCTCTTTTTCTTTTTTTTCCTCCACTTTTTTTTTTCTCAGTTTCTCTTTTTCTTTTTATGTTTTTTTTGCCAACATTATTGCGAAGTTGAATGGTTTTATTTTATATGTCTAGTTTAATTAACTAGATTTTTTTCAGAGTTAATACCCAAAATTATCCTTGAGTGTAGTGGTTTTTCTCAATTTTGTCATAAACGACTTTGGTCTCATAAAGTGATCCCAGACTTTAGTGTTATCACCCAAATTTGTCCTCTATTAGCGGAGCTGTCAATCCAACGTTAAGCTCAGGGGCAATTTGGACAATTCATGTTTAAGTCTTCTCTCATCCGGTCACTTGGACCAACGAAATTTAATTACCCTGAGAGAGAGAAATATGGTGAGAGAGAATATGTTATTAGAAGTATTTGCTACAGTAATGAGGTTGCTAGGGTTTGATGTTTTATAATTTGACTGAAAATTTCAGATGGAAATGCCTGGAAGACGATCTACTTATGCTTTGTTGAGTCAGATTCCGGACGATAACTTCCACCAGCTACCGAAGTTTACCGCTCCCGGAGCTGGTGTGCCAGCTTACGAGTCTCATTCAGGAGAGAAGAATAAGACGAAAGGTGATAAGGGATTTGATTGGGACTTGATTGATCATAGAATGATTCAGTCGCAGAACCGGATCGGGACGCTGGGGTACCCGATGTCGATTGGGTAGCAGAGATAATCCAACGGTAGTAGCTTCGGTGAGAGCTCGATCTCCGGTGACTATTACATGCCGTCGTTATCCAATCCTGATGCATCTTATGGACAATTAAATGATGGCAGCGGCGGCCTGAGGCTAGGTGGTGGCGGCTCTTCGTCGTACAAGAGTTGGGCGCAGCAGACTGAGGAGAGCTATTAGTTGCAGCTAGCACTGGCGCTACAGCTTTCATCTGAAGCTACATGTGCTGATGATCCTCATTTTTTGGATCCCGTGCCCGACGAAGGGGCATCGAGGTCTTCAGCTTCAACAGAGTCTATGTCTCATAGATTCTGGGTAAGTTTATCATTCTCTTATTCAGAGTATTTAGTTTTATAATTTTATGTTCTATTCCGTGATGACAACGAGTCAACGAGAATACGTGGTAATGACAAAACTCTGCACTTGATTGGGTCCAAATTTGTGCTATCCAAAAGCTTTTTGGCTTTGGAAGTAAAAGAAGGGGCAGTTAATCTGGATTAAATGAAGATGCTTCATTGACTAAGAGAAGACTTAAACATGAATTGTCCAAATTGCCCCTGAACTTAACGCCGGATTGACAGCTCCGTTAACAGAGGACAAATTTGGGTGATAACACTAAAGTCTGGGATCACTTTATGAGACCAAAGTCGTTTAGGACAAAATTGAAAAAAACCACTATAGTCGAGGATAATTTTGGTTATTAACTCATTTTTTTCAACTTCATTTATAATTCAATTTTCCGTAACATTTAATTTAGTATTAGTATATAAATTTTATATATTTAAAAACAACAGATAGATAATACCAAGGAATGCTTTGAGTAGGACACTTTAGGTACGCCAAGAACCCGGAGAGTTGAAATCAATAGATAATGTTCGGGTATCCCTCCCCAGTACCCCCCCACCTCCCAAAAAAAAAACAAAAATCAAACAAACAAACATCTAATTATAATGTTTCTAAATAAGACTAAATACCTCTGTATCTGTAACATGCGGCTCTCTCTCTAGGTTTTCTCTCTAGAGAGTATTCTCCTTATTTTTCTAGGGTTTTGTCCAGTTCCTGTGTCAGCTCTGTTTGCTATCTATTTCGTGTGTTGTTTATCTTTGGTTCGTATTTGCTTTGCTATGGATATCATTGAATTGCAAACCGCGTGCGCTGACTTGACAATCAAAGAGGATGAGACTATTGACCTTGAGGCGCCTGATATCTATGTAGCGGTGGATGTAGCACCTCATTGGGATGTGGTTGGTCAATTCCTCACGGATCGGCTGATTAAGTTTGAACAGATGCAGCAAGTCCTTGCATCAGTTTGGCAACCGGTAATGGGAATGCGAGTGCTTGCTTTGGAGGATAATCTTTTCTTGTTTCAGTTCCCACATCCTAAGAACATGCAGCGCTTATTCGACGATGGCTCCTGGTCGTTTGAAAACTAGACTTTTGTGTGTAAGCATGTTCCGGTTGGTGTGCGGTCGGAGGATATACCACTGGACAACGTTTCTTTCTGGGTACAAGTCCACAACTTGCCCTCCATCTACGCCTCCACTGTGTTTCTTCATCGTATTGGTGACTATGTGGGTACTTTCTTGGCGGTTGATCCGAACAATTTTGGGGGTAGTTTCAGTAGCAGGCAAAGTTACTATCGAATCAGAGTTAATCTAAATGTTACAGTACCACTACGAAGGAGGATGAAGTTGAACTGTAAAGATGGACCGTCTCAATGGGTAACTTTTAAATATGAACGATTAAACACCTTTTGTTTCTGTTGTGGGATTCTAGGGCACTCAGAAAAATTCTATAGGAAGGCGTTTCAAGTGGGTCTGGGTCCAGAAAGCTTCCCTTATGGACCTTGGTTACATGCAGGAAACTGACGTGAAGTAAAGCCAGTTGGAGCGAAGTGGATTCTGGATGAGCTTCCTTCAAAATCAAACAAAATCACTCCTACACATACGTCGACTCCTTCTTTGGACTTGGCGGTTCTTGAGGAACAGGAGGTTTTGCATGGTGATCTCAAGAGGCGCGATGAATTTGACAGTGTTGGTACTTCTCATGGGAATGATGTTGCTATGTCCGACGTCCCAAAAAACATGCATTCGGTGGGTCTAAAGGTCCAGTCCCGCCCATCCCAATGAGTATCTTAAGCTGGAACTATCGGGGATTGGGTAGCACCCGGACAGTTCGTGAATTACTGGGCATGGTATCCAAGCAGCAACCTTGTTTCATTTTTCTTATGGAAACTAAAGGAGTGGCGAGTCAAATAGAGCGCTTGCGAGTCAGATTGGGTTTTGAAGGATTAGTTTGTGTTGACCGTGTGGGTTTAGGTGGTGGTCTTGCGCTTTTCTAGAGAGATAAGGGCATGACTTTGCTAATAAGTTATTCGAGCAATCATATTGATGTTCTAGTATCGTTGTCTGGGAAACCTCAATGGAGGCTCACAGGTTTTTATGGTTACCCTGAGCGCTCTTGTAGACAACTGTCGTGGGACTTGCTCCGTAGTCTAAACAATGATCCTAGTGTGCCTTGGGTAATTCTCGGGGACTTTAACGATGTCGCGTGCCAATCGAAAAAACGCGGGTCACACCCGCAACCTTATGGACTTATTGATGGTTTTAATGATGCTATAAATGATTGTGATCTGGTAGATCTTGGAATGTCTGGGAATAGGTTTACGTGGGAGAGAGGATGTGGGACGTAGACATGGGTTGAAGAACGTCTTGATAGAGCATTGGCAAATATGGATTGGACTGAAATCTTTGGTGAGGCGGTAGTGTATAATCTATTCACAGTGTCATCAGACCATTGTGCTATTTTTCTTGATTTAGACTCCAGACCTGTACGAGTTGCTAAGCGTAAGTTCAAGTTCGAATCCGCTTGGTTGCATGAGGAAGGGTGTCACAAGGTGGTTGAACAAGCCTGGCAACACACTTTGGGCATTGATTTTCAGCAGCGTATTTTTTTTTTTGCGTCAAACTCTTTGGCAGTGGGGGGGCGAGCATTTTCGTCAATTTGGAAAACGTATTAAGCAGCTGCATGACATGCTGAATGCTTCGAAGGAGAGTAGGAGACCAACTGTAGTTTCAGAATTCCTGGCTGCCGAAAAGGAACTTGATGCATTATTGCGTCAAGAGGAAGTATTCTGGTTGCAAAGGTCAAAACAATTGTGGTTAAAACATGGGGACATTAATACTATATATTTCCATAGTAATGCAACTGTCTGGCGTTGTAATAATCATTTGAAGAGGCTGCTGAGTCCAGATGGCGCATAGTTGGAGGGTAAGGACATGCACATGGAAGTCTTAAGGTACTTTAACGATATTTTTCGATCAACAAGTACTACTTCTAATATATTTTCCCAAATCCAATGTTGGGTTACTGAGGGGATGAATGATCAACTCTTGCAGCCATTCACTTTTGATAAGATTAAAGCAGCTCAGTTTGCAATGGCCCCTGAGAAGGCTCCTGGCCCAGATGGTATGTCACCCTCCTTCTATCAACACTTTTGGCCTTTTATGCTCCTTGCAGTCAAACTAATTTCATTTGCAGAACCCTGTGTATGTTCTCACACTATTTTCAGGAATCCCCAAAGCTTTTCCAAGCATCTGCAAGATGTGGACTCAGTTAAAATACAAAATTGATAAATAAATAAATAATAGTAATAATCAATCCACTTGGGCAGTAGTAGAATGTATATGTCAACTATACAACCATTAGTGTATTAGGGATACAACAATGTCTTCAAACTCCAAAGAAACACAAACGGAAAAAAACCAGCAAAATTCATTATATTAAAATCCACAAATTCAATATATTGTAAATAAAACTATGAGGCAGTGAGGCATCTGGACTCTGGAATACAGTTCTGGACTAGCAAAGTAGCAATATAAAACTAACAAAATATATTGTAAATAAAACTAACAAAAATCCATGATTTTTCTTCAACTTAACATAAATCTGCTCACTATCGTCGTTGTTGCCGTAGATTTGGCTCACTACTGTCGTCGTCGCCGTCGTAGATCCGCCTTCGTCATCGTCAGGAAGATGGAAGTTCAGCTACAACGAGGTACAGTCATCCGCCGCCGAGGTACCTAGCTACCTGTTTCATAGTCCGCTAGCACTCCGTCCGCCGCAGAGGTACAATATTAAGCTTTGCTACAACGAAGAAGAAGAAGAAACAGCTAGGTAGATCGAAGAAAATAAATCGAAGAACGATGGGAATGTTGGGAAATAGGTACACAACGTCAACCGAAACTGACAATCTTTAGGAAATAAGGACAAATACGGGCTTAAGAAAATCTGTGCCGTGTTATTAAACACTGCCTTAAAAGCGTTTAATTTTCGGTGACAGTCCGAGACGCTCTCGACTAGCAATACAAATTGTATTTATGTGCTCAGACAATATAGGATAAGAAAGGGAGAGGAGGAGTTCTCAATTTCGTTGTGTCTCTCTTCAACCAAGGGGAAGCATTTTATAGTGTAGTATTAAACCACCAAGTCCATTGTGACCACACATTGATGCGCAAGAATTAGCTAAGAAAGTGGATCACGTAGTGGACTAATGCCACGTACAGAACATTGTGGAGGTTTAGGAATTTTAGGAAATGACTAATTCAAACTCTTTTGTCTTCTTGTGAATGTACTCCAACAATCCCCCACACATTCAAAAGAAGACAGAAAAAAGGAAAAAGTCTGAGCAATACTCAAAAGTTGACTTTGATGTTAGTGAACTTAGTTCTTGAACTAACACGTAGTGACATTGAGTAATTTTCTTCCCATGAGTGATGTGAATCTTGAACTCTTTGGTTAGATAAATTTTGAACTCTAATGCACACATCAACTATCTCAAAACTCCCCATCAAGTCTATCTCAATATAGAATTTACCTATGTCACGTCTATATCAACATAGACCACCTATTACAGGTGACAGAGTGAATCTTGGCTATTTATTTTCACAAGTTAGGTGTAAGTCTTTCCATGACTTCGTTTGACCACCTCAGTGATATCCATCATGAATTCCTTACCTCATAGATTTTAAACCTGTCTCCCTTGATGTTTCAAGGATAGCCTTCCGATTTAAACCTTTTGTGAGAGGATTTGTCATATTTCTCTCGGACTTCCCATGATCCGTTGTGATCATCACGTTAACAATTAACTGTCGTATGGACTCATGTCTGACTCTTATGTGGGTACTGCACTGTTTTGCAACACAAATGACAGTTTGTGAATCACAATGCATAGGTACTGAAGTTGTGGGACTCCCCCACAACTGTATATCTACCAACACATTTCTTAAGCACTCAACTTCTTGGCTTGCTAGACCAAGTGCTATGAATTTTGCTCACATAGCTTATTTAGCTATGCAAGACTGGTTTAGTGGATGTTCACGAAGTGGCTATACCACCCATAGTGGACACATATCCACTGATCACTGAACCTCAAAAGTTCATGAGTGCTCTAGAAAGATAGCTCACTATCTTTCATAAAAGGCGGTTAATCATTTTTCACTCAAGTAGGTGATTTCGTTAGGTTTACCTCAACATAGACCACTCAAATGAAATCATTAAGAACACTTTGTGCTCAGCCTCTCAATATAGACATTTAACTCTGTCAAGTCTATCTCAAATATAGACCACCTTTAAAGGCTACAGAGTAGTTAAATACATAAATCTTGTAGTTCACTAAGAATATCATGCTTCTCATATATTTTTACTCAATTGGACATACGGATGCCAAAGAGTGCTCTGGAAAGATAGCTCATTATCTTTCAGAAAGGTGGTTAACCCTTTTCACTTAAGTAGGTGATTTCTTTAAGCCTATCTCAATATAGACTACCCTAATTGGGGTGTGAAATCATTAAGAGCATTTTATGCTCATCTCTCAATTATTAAGCGGTGAATTCATTAAGTCTGTCTCAATAGGACCACCCATCTCATAGGGTTATAGATTCATTAAGAGCTGTAGCTCAACCTCACCAGTACACAGATCATTGGAATGACCAACTAGTGTACTACGTTGTGATTCTTTCCATGGCTTCGTTTGACCACAAAAGTGGGATCCACCACGAATTCATCACCTCTTGGGTTTTAGTTCATCCCAATAATTCAGCGACAAACATAATAATTAGTCTTTTCTTATAAAGTAAATTGATATTCTCGATCAAACTTACATACACTTTGATATGTATTTTATTTATTTACTCACAAGTAATTCCCTTGAGATTTTCATGCTTAACATGAAACATTGTTCTAGGTACAACATACAAGCTTCTAAAAGGAAATGTACAGATTTTACTTCCCTCACAATACAACACTTACAAATAATTTTCTGAAAAATATTTGTTTTCTCACCTAGAGCATAGTGTGATATGCAGACTTTATAGCAACTATGTACTTGGTTAATACACAATTAATAGTGAAATATATTTCAACCAAATAAGTTGCCTCAAACCACTAGGATTTTCCTTTATATAAGAACCTTCGTAGATCTTCAAAATGATTCAATTAAGAATTGAAATAATATGTATAAACGCTCATTGTCAGCACATTATATATAGAGATAATGTTTATTGCATATTGCTTCAGATTGTACATCACAATCAGAAGTTTCACATACTTTCTTGAGAAAATTAGATCTCATACTCAAAAATCCAAATTTACATGCATTAGAGGAAGATTTATTTACATAAATTTCAACTTCACAATTTTCTCTTTACTACATAGCTCATATATAGCCTTATGTAATGCAAATTTATACAAGTTTCATATTTATTCCCAAAAAGAATTCCCACTTATAAAATGGCAATTTACGCAACACTATTATTGCACTACTTAAGCAATATCTATTGCAAGGCTTTGAATGTTTAATAACATATTAAAGTCAACCTCATTTCAGGTGAGGATCAAGTAGCGCTTCACTAGCCTGCATGATCAACCCCCTACTTCTTAGATACTCCCAGGTCGAGTGGTGAAACAAAGGTTTACTTAAAAACCACCTTCCTAGACAGAGTATTCAAGAATGGTAACTTTTCCATGCTATCAACACACTAATAAGTACTAACATGTATCAAAAGATTTAGACAACTCAACTAACATTTAGTACTACTAATATCTCATTTTATGCGAGCTTTCAAAACTAGAGCAAATACGAGTTATTAAAAAACAACTACTATTTAAGGGAATGCTATACTCATCTTGTTCTTGTCCAGTTGATCTATGGTTCAATCTGGTTCAGTTTTGTCCTCCAATAGTTTTGCCCTTGCGGTAATAGCATTGAAACGCTCGGTGTCCTTGCTTATCGCACACGAAGCAGACTCCTTTGTGTTTCTTGATTTTTCCACTCCTTTTGTTCTTGTTATTTCTGACACTTTAACTTTTAGCATCATTTGCACCATATTTTTGTGATAATGTTTCCCAAATGATCTTTGCCGAGTCTTGCTTGACATAGATGTCAAAGAGCTTGTCATTCATTTGTGATAGAAGATATCCTTTGGCTGCAATGTTGTCATTTTCAAATTGCATCGGGGTTACACCCCATGCTTGTCCAGGGGTGTAATCCGGTTCAGGGCTTGCTTCTCTCGATTCTTGACCAACAAAAGGGAACACTGGTTTAGTGGGTTCAGGTGGATTGGAGAACAACACATAAACCAACTTCAGTTGTTGGAAAAGAATAAGCATCCTTTGAGACCACCTTTCGTAGTTTTTTCCATCTAGTGCAGAGATCTTGGATAGGTCGGGTATGACAGAAGGAGCCATCGATTCTAAAGGTTGACGGTTGCTAAAATATTTATACGCTTTTAACTGTTGGGAAATAGGTACACAACGTTAACCGAAACTGACAATCTTTAGGAAATAAGGACAAATACGGGCTTAAGAAAATCTGTCCCGTGTTATTAAACACTGCCTTAAAAGCGTTTAATTTCCGGTGACGATCCGGGACGCTCTCGACTAGCAACACAGATTATATTTATGTGCTCAGACAATAGAGGATAAGAAAGGGAGAGGAGGAGTTCTCAATTTCGTTGTGTCTCTCTTCAACCAAGGGGAAGCATTTTATAGTGTAGGATTAAACCACCAAGTCCATTGTGACCACACATTGATGCGCAAGAATTAGCTAAGAAAGTGGATCACGTAGTGGACTAATGCCACGTACAGAACATTGTGGAGGTTTAGGAATTTTAGGAAATGACTAATTCAAACTCTTTTGTCTTCTTGTGAATGTACTCCAACAGGGAATTGTAGGGAGAGGCCGCTGCGAAGGGAATAAGAACTTGAGAGAAGGAGGTTACTGTGAAATGTGAATAATACTCCGTAGTCCGTAGAGTTTAGGGTTGATATATATATATACATATATATATATATATGTATATATACATATACATATATATATGTATATATACATATACATATATATATATATATATATATATATATATATATATATTTTAATATTCGAATCGAAGACTCACAGATTTGTATTTGGGTTCGAATATAATTTGAACCAAAATATATATTCGAATTCGGATTCGTATTTGAATTCGAATCGACATATTCGAATTCGAATCACAAATCGAATTCGAATTATTTGATTTGTTTACATCCCTACTCAACAGGGTCATAATCCAAGCTACATTTGGAGGAGTATCCTTGCGGGTCAACAACTTTTTAAACTTGGTGTGACCCGAACAATTGGTAATGGGAAATATACTAAAATTTGGAGTTGGCCATGGCTTGTTGATTCGGTTAATCCTAATCTTGTAACACCATGCATTCAGAATTTAAAGGACGCTACGGTCAGTGGCTTACTTGATGAGCGTGGCAACTGGATGAGGAGGTCATTACAGATTTGTTTGATCGTAATGACATGCAAAGAATACTAGCAACACCTGTATCACATGAATTGAAGGACACTTGGTGCTGGAAGGAGGATATACGTGGCACATACTCAGTAAAGCATGGTTACCGCCTTCTC
>CM008339.1:10209586-10222426 GCA_002525835.2 Ipomoea batatas
TTCTGTAAATCTCTCTGCATCATTAATGTAAAAATATGATCTAACAATTACCCTAAATATATGTTCAATGTGATTATTCACGCCCAACTGATTATAAGTTGCTAGTATGCTGTATGCTTATTGAGGGTGTTTTGGTGCATTTTGTAGGTTAACTGGGGATGTGATTTGCAAAGTGAGCATGAACGTTATATCACTGAGGAAGCTTTTGGTGGATGCCCTGTCATAATAAGAGATTATCCAAAGGCATTAATTTGAAGTGATATTACATTTACTATCTAAATTATGAAGTGCTGCCGGATAACATTCATTGAAGATCTTCCCATGAAAACTGCAGGATATCAAGGCATTTTACATGCGGGAGAATGATGATGGAAAGACTGTTGCAGCAATGGATATGTTGGTTCCTCGGGTATGCTGTATATTATAATTGGTATCCATATTATGTGTGCTCTTATAACTGTAAAATAGAATGTCTCTCTTTGACCTTTCTGTTCCAAAATATATATTGCTAGGTAGAGTTTATTCCTTTCTCATTTAGCAATAACATATTAACATTATTGAAATAATAACAAATTGGGTATGAAATCCTTTATTTGTGTGCTAAACATTTAGCACAACTATATGCCTCAGGTTTCTGCTCACTCAACATTGTAAAATAAGATCGGTACTGGTTTAGATGTCCAAATTGGATTTTTACAATCTAATATGAATAAACACTCGATGTTCAGGAAGCTTCACCTTGACACCCTTCTTTTTTGGTTGTAACAATACTTCATTCTATTGCACTGCTTCCTTTCAGGTGGGTGAACTTATCGGTGGAAGCCAGAGAGAGGAACGCCTTGAGTATCTGGAAAAACGCTTAGACGACTTAAATCTGAATAAAGAAACGTACTGGTGGTATCTTGATCTACGGCGCTATGGCTCAGGTTTTACTCTCTTCCCAACCTTTTTAACATTTCCCACTATCATACTAGCCGAACAATTACACCAATACTTGTCTATGTCATTTTGTTAATGGGAAGTCTTCTGCTTCACATGCCAGTTCCTCACGCTGGATTTGGACTAGGCTTTGAGAGGCTTGTGCAGTTTGCGACGGGAATAGATAATATTCGGGATGCAATACCTTTCCCTAGGACACCTGGTTCAGCCGAGTTTTGATACTCGACTCCCGCCATCGGGTTTTATTACATCAGTATAGTGTTCAGAATATCTGATGTGCATCAATTTTTGCACCAGAGATACAACAGAATCGTGGCTTTTGATTGGACAAAATCCGTCGTCCGGTATGTAACATACACTTGATTTCACTGCCATTTCTGATTGTTGGATACTAAGAAAAGAAAAAATAAAATTTTCTTTTAAGTTAAAATAAGCATGGTATGAGTGTATGGCAGTATGAGCTAGCTATGGCTATGGCCTGTGAGCTTTCTTAATGTTTACTACAATCACATGACAAGATTTGTGTTCCTAGTTCACATGAAATCTATAATAATGAACCAGCTAATATTTTGACTCAAGACAACAATCATTATAAATAACATTAGAATCTGATAGAATCCTATATTCCTGTGATCCGATTCAAAACCTTGAATATTCTCTATTTTTTTGTTAACAAAAACTGCTTCTGCAAAATTCAAATCAACTATAACCAATTAGTTTTTCTTTGCTTATTTATTTTGAATATTTTATAATAAATTTTAAATTAAGTCTTTTGTATTTAATAACGTTGATCCCTATAGATTAAAGAATTACTGAATAGCATCTACTACAACAGTTGAGCTAGCCCTTCAATTGTTTTTTAATAGCCAGGTTTTCCAACTTTGCCAGACCATATTTAATACTCCGTATATGAAAGATTGAATACAAGAAATAATTGTCAGCCCTAAGATTTGGGACAATAGGGTGTTTGATAAGTAGCAAATATGTTACTCCCTCCATCCTATTTTATGTGTTTGGGGCTTGACTGGTGTTATTTTTAATTCAATTTTTCATAATATTAAGTTTAGTATTAGTATACAAAATTTATATATTTTGAAACTATACTATAAATATTATTAAACACAAAAAAATTAAATTTAAAAATAAGTAAAAAACACTAAAAAAATAAACAAAGAAGAAAGAATTGGTTTGACCAATGATTCAATGAATAGTAAGTAGGACAGATAAAATGGGACAGAGATTGGGAGTAGTGTTTTTGTTGATTTGTCGGATTTTAGCAAGTTAGTGTTTGGTAAACAACTAACTACTCGTTGATCGAAATAGTTAACCTAATTCGTTGTCACCGTTTACTATAAATTATCTGTTAATTATCAAACATCCCAAGGTTTGATTCTCATCTGCATTTGTACACTTGGTTATTCGATGACTGTTCATCCTTTTTGAAACTTGGTTTCAAGTCTTAGTCTTGTGAATGAAGAAATATGAGTTGAGGAGTTCCAATAATAGAACATAACAACCATTCAAATTTGCCAAATACTTTGTGGTCTAGTAGCACTCGGTTGCACTCTATATGGGAGGGGGTAGGTTCGAGTCTCAGTGGAGGGCTCTGTGCTTCATTTGGTTGAGAATAGATACTACATTCTAACGGAGTCAATAGGTACTTAAAAAAACAAGCATTCAAATTTTGTAATTTAGTATGATTTCTAAATACCGTAATTTGGTTAAAAAACAAAAATAAAAAAGAAAAGAAAAGACATGTTAAGGTTGTAACTCCAGGCAGCTTTATCAGTTGTGTCCATACCGTTCCCAGGAATGCAAATTCAAATTCGTATGTGGACCAGTTGGCTAAACAAACCTATGGGGTGTGTGATAGGATGGAATTGCAATTCCATTCTTATCAAACTCTATGAAATTGTAATTCTATTATTTAGTTGGAGGGAATTGCAATTAATGGGAATCACCTATGAATTGCAATTTCACAGTTTGTGGAATTGGAATTCTAGAGTAATTTACATTTTTGCCCTTATTACTACTACTATTATTATTATTATAATAATAATAATATAAGGACGTTTTAATTTTTATTTACTTATTCCCTTTCAATTCCCACCCATTTTATTCTTGCCTACCAAACAATGTAAAATTATCACTTTGTTGTTTTCCCACCAAATTACAATTCCTTTTCTCAATTTCTTTCTTCCAACCAAACGCTCTGTTAGGGAGCGAAATAGAGTTTCAATTTTGTTTGGTATCAATTATTGTATACCAAATTACTACCACATACATCTGTAGACCAAAACTTTGGTGCTATGTAACTTACGATTCCCTCTATGAAAATCTTATTTTTCATATTCAAACAAAATATGAAACGAATTATCATATGTTCAAGATAAGGTTGCAAGTTTTATTTAAATTGCATATCTTCACCAAGCCATTCCCTAGACTCCCCCATTCACTTTCTTATGAGACAAGAGATAGGCTAGTTGGAAGCAATTCTACCACCACGAGTCATTATCCATTCTGCCTAAGTCTTGTCTTCTCAAATATTCTTCCTTTTTTCATTGAGTCGTGCCCATAACTCAGTATCGTTCGAAGGATCTCATTCTCCTCTCGAATTATAGACATATTGACTAAGTCTTTTAGTTCAATTTAGGAACTCTCCTAAAAATTTTAAGAGACACGAGACAAGAACCATAAAACATCCATTTTTTTTATTAGGAAGTGCAACTAGAGAGTACATTAAACAACATTAAGAACCCTTCATTTCTTGCCCTTTTTCTTAAGTTTCTTGGTGTTGGCAGTTGACTGAAGACTCGGCCCAATACTTTCACGGGTTCTAGGGGGAGAGATCTTCACAACACTTAGGGCCAGATCTTGATGAAAACGTAGCCACTCTCTCATGTCGCTGTCAGAAGCACCACTTGTAGGAGCACAGGATGATATCCCTAGCTTTCCAGTTGATATATGGGCTGGTTTCATTCATGGATGATGGGAGTAACTCGTCCTCTTCTCCTTCAACATGGTCTAGCAGATATCTACAGTAGTCCTCGTCTAAATTCGGACTATTCGGAATAGCTGGGGCATGACTGGCTGAGGAGGGGCCATTTGCTACTATAGTGGTGAAGATGAGGTCTTCTCGCTATCAGATGGAGTATATTTGAAACCAGGATATCGTGATCTATCCTCCTCATCGTCTGATGATACATGCATAGGAAAATTAGATGTATCACTGGGGTAGTAACCCCCTTGACGCTATCTGATGATTCTTCGCTTCTCTCTTTCTTCCATCTCAACGAGTCGTGGAGAGAATCTTCTCTGGTACTCCTTTCCCATCACCTTTCCCTTGCCTCGGTTGTCCATAATATCTGCACAAAGAAAACAAGAAGAAGCTATATAGAGTTTGGTTAGATATGTGATTCTTCTTTTCCTCAAACCACCCCTTTTATAAGTGAATTTGATGATTCACGTGCATTGAAAAGGACCTTTTAAAATGACCATTCGATGCTTGGCAGTTCCAATATGTCCAAAAATGCATTGAAGGTATCACTTCATTGAATGCACTTAATAGATCATGTGACTTCGGTTACTGCTCTTTACTAACATCCATATCGAAGAGATAAGAATTATCCTTAATTCATCTCTATCATCCCCAGCTCGTGTTGAAGTGTGGAAAACCTTCCTTCACTGAGAGGTTTTGAGAGAATATCCGCGAGTTGATCATCCGTGTTAACATATTCCAACGAGATGTTCTTCTTCACGACATGATCACGTATGAAATGATATTTAATGTCAATATGCTTCGTCCTTGAGTGAATCATATGATTATGTGTGATGGCAATAACACTCGTGTTGTCACACTTAATGCTTACTTCTTGAGCTATAACATCATAATCCTAAGTTGTTGCATTATCCATAGTATTTGCGCGCAACCACTTCCAGCTGCTATGTACTCGGCTTCAGTAGTACTCTTTGCTATAGAGTTTTTCTTCTTGCTAAACAACAAAATGAGCCTTCCCCCTAAGAACTGGCATGTTTCAAAGGTGTTCTTTCGATCAATTTTGCATCCAGCAAAATCTGCGTCTGAGTAACCAATTAGCTCAAATGATCCACCCATCGGATACCAAACTCCAACACTTTGTGTTCCCTTGAGGTATCTTAGGATCTTCTTATTAGCACTAAAATGACTATCCTTAGGACTGGCTTTGAAACGAGCACACACGCCAGCTGCAAATGAAATGTCTGGATGGCTCACTGCCAAGTATAATAAGGAACCAATAATACCTCGGTATTTAGTCTAGTCCACTTCCTTCTATTTGTTGTCGATGTCCATTCGCAACGAGGTGTTCATTCGATTCTTTACGAAGGACTTTTCATCAACTCCAAACTTCTTGATGAGATCCTTAATGCATTTAGCTTGATTGATAAAGATTTCTTCTGGGCCTTGCTTGACTTGCAATCCTAAGAAGTAAATGAGTTCTCCCATCATGCTCATCTCAATTTTGTCTTGCATGAGTTTAGAGAACTTCTCACACAAAGATGGATTGGTGCTGCAAAAAATAATATTGTCCACATAAATTTTCACCAATAGGATGTGTTCTCCATCGTTGAGTTGAAAAAGGGTCTTATCTACTTGTCCTTTCGTGAATCCACAGTTGATAAGGAAACACGATAGGGTGTCATACCAAGCCCTCGACACTTGTTTAAATCCATACAAGGCCTTCTTTAGCTTGTAGACTTTATGCATGCCCATTTTCGATTGAAAAGCTGGAGGTTGCTTAGCATACACTTCTTCTTCCAAAAGACCATTGAGAAATGCACTCTTGACATCCATTTGGAATACTTTGAAGTCCTTGTATGCAACATAAGCTAGGAAAATCTGAATCGCCTCCAGTCTTGCTACGGGTGCGAAAGTTTCATCAAAATTGATGCCTTCTTCCTGACAATAACCCTTGGCAACAAGTCGAAACTTAATCCTAACAATGATTAATTGTTCATCCATTTTGTTCCTAAAGACCCATTTTGTCCCAATGACTTGATCCTATGGATGGTTTCTCAACCACCTCAGATCTGGTTGAAAATTCGTAGGAGGTGCTTCTTCATCTACTGCATGAATATTTGGTGTAAGTGCATCTAGAAACAACTCAGGTGCCAACGACTCGGTTGCTTCGACTGATAACGACTCGGGTAGATAATTATGACTTGGTAAGCGAATAAAGAACTCTTCCAGCTCGGGCTCGACTCCCTTCGGCTTCGTCCACTATTCATTTTGCTTCTTTTGAATCTCTGCACAACTCGGGCTAATTCATCTATATACATAATCGATGTATGTCCTAAACAGTTTCTCAACATCTCGGTTGATTGATAGGCTTGTTGAAAGTCACATTGTTGTAAGTCACATTGGGTAGTTCCTCTACCAAGTATTAACCATATTCATATTTATATTATTCTTATAATGTTATGTTGTTACATTTGTACTTAGTCAATAATGTATTACCTAAAGAATAGGAGAGTTATGTGTTCACTCTCCTATAGGACTCTCTTTTGCATTGTATCGATCAATAACAGAATATTCTACACCGTGCAGGCATGTCCGATTGCAAGCCGCTAGCAACACCCGCAGCCGTCACTAAGCCGATCACTCCGTCACTCGAACCTTATGAAAATCCCACTCAGTATCGCCGAATTGTCGGAGCCCTACAATATCTTACCATTACACGTCCGGATCTGTCTTATGCGGTTAACCGCCTTTGCCAGTTTATGCACTCACCAACAGAAGATCATTGGGCTTTGTTGAAGAGGGTTCTGCGGTATGTCAAGGGTTCACAGGAGTATGGTTTACGTATTGTGGCTTCTCCGAGTACTGAGATACAGGCTTACTCCGATTCAGACTGGGCTGGCTATCCTATTGATCGGAAATCTACCAGTGGTTATGCGGTTTACCTTGGTTCCAACCTTGTGTCATGGGTTTCTCGGAAACAGCGCACAATCGCCCGTTCTTCTACAGAAGCTGAGTATAAGGGTTTGGCCGATGTTTCTGCTGAGGTCACTTGGATAGCATCTCTCCTTGTTGAGTTGGGCCTTCATTCAGGGAAACCGGCTACGCTGTGGTGTGACAATCTTGGGGCAACCTACTTAGCGGCGAATCTGGTCTTCCATGCTCCTACAAAACATGTGGAGATTGACTACCATTTTGTGCGTGACAAAGTCGCAACCGGTGATCTAGTCGTCAACTTTGTGTCAACACGGGATCAGGTAGCTGATATCTTCACCAAACCTTTACCTGCGCAACGGTTTCAGTTTCTGCGAGACAAGCTCAACGTTGCAGCTATACAACCTTGCGCTTGAGGGGGAGTATTAACCATATTCATATTTATATTATTCTTATAATGTTATGTTGTTACATTTGTACTTAGTCAATAATGTATTACCTAAAGAATAGGAGAGTTATGTGTTCACTCTCCTATAGGACTCTCTTTTGCATTGTATCGATCAATAACAGAATATCGTTTGTTCATCCCAAGGCTCCTCTAGCTAGCTTGTTAATAGCTTTGAAGTTGAGATGGTTAAGTTTATGACGCCATTCCCAACTCAAGTCATTTTTAACTTTAGCTACTAGGCATACATTCGACATTGCTGATTCCCATGCCACTACATACATATTCTTTCTTCTCCTCGTTGAAAGAATTGTTTCTCCATTTTTTTTCACTAATTACAGAACATTTGTCTTTGGAGAATTCCACTTTGTAGCCCTTGTCACAAAACTAACTTGTACTTAGTAGGTTAAATCTTAATCCTTCCACATATGACACATCTCGAATCGTGAGTCCGTTCTTGTTGATGTCGCCAATACCCTTTGTTTAACCACTGGACTCGCCTCCAAAAACTACTTTAGGACTATCTACATCTCGATAGTTGCTCAATTCTGATTTGTTTCCAGTTGTGTGCCTTGAGCAACCGCTGTCTACGTATCAAATGATCCTGCTTACCTGCCATCAAAGATTAATTAACCTTAGCTACCCATACCTTCTTCGATTCTTCTGGATTAGCGGTAAGCTTAGGCATCCATGTGAACCTAGAGCTTATTAAGCCCATTCTCGGTCTTCTATAGCCATTAAAGACTTGATAATCATAATGGATGTAGTAGAATTTTTGGGACATTTTAGGTGCATATACTTTTTGAAATTGGGGTCTTGGCACGTTGTTATGCACCCTAGAATAGAACGTCAGTCTATGTCTATGATGCCGTTGAAATTGCACTTTTGGCATTGGCTCATGGACCATAAACCAGTCCTCATCGAAAGGAAAGAGTTTTCCGACACCTCTCATTGACTTTCTAGATGGTCTCTGAGGTTTAGCAAACCCATGATTGAATTGACCATTCAAGTATTGACCTTCATTTCCCATGACTTGGGAAGGCCTCAGAGAATCTTTAGATTGATCTCCTTCTATGTCGACTTTTTGCTTAGATCAGCCACCTCACTTAGCAGCTTTATGAACCTAGTCTCCATTTCTACGATGGACTCGATTGCTCTCATCTTGAAGTTCTAGAATTTCTTCATAGTGATAGTTAGCTTGTTTTCCTTTTCATGCTCATCACCTTCGCCTATAAGCATAAGAGTCTCCTAGATCTCCTTTGCAGTCTAACACTTTCTCACCATTGGAAACAACTTCTCGTCAAGAGTCTTCTAGAGAATGTCTCGTGCAATGTTGTCCAGATTCCTACGAGTGCATTCTTCTGCAACGTAGGAGTGTTTGGGCTTGAGAACGAGTTCAGGTGCATTCAGTCCTTGTGTAGCTCGATTAGGATTTTCCATCATGATTATGATAGGTCTGTCAGTAATAACATCCACATCTCGTCATGAATGGCAGAAAGATGTGCCTGCATTCGAACCTTCTAGTCATCAAATTTGGACAAGTTAAACATAAGATGGCTAGAGTTGTCTCGGCTTACCCTTAGGCGGACCATTGCGTGGCCACTGTGAATGATTTTGCCTCTTGTTGTTGCTGGGTTTAACCTTTGATTGGTTATTTCTCCTTGGCTGACCATTCGTGAAATAACCATTTGGGTTACCACCATTCGGTCTATACCGATTCGTGTATTGAGCACTCCTCGGGTTACTATGGGAGAAATGTTTTCTCTAAGGTTCCACAAAGCGTTGTACACCCCTTCCTTGCAGTTGACTTGTTGTTTATGGTTATTTTTCCTTTTTTAACAACTATCATTGGCTCAGGTTGCAAAGTCTGACCTTGAACGAACACAGACTTTAAACCTCCACTTGTAGAAGAGTTTGATGGTTTGGTCAGTAAGACTTATGCTTGAGAGCTGAAATCGTAGCCAAGTCCGGCTCTATTCCCATATGGCCTTTGATTATCTACCATTCGATCCATTATTTTAGACGAATTAGTAAATATCACTATGACCTTACGCAAATTTTTCCCTCGCACTTCTCTTTCTTTGCACTTGATAGGGATGAAATCCCGGTCTAAAGCTACCGACCTCCCGGTCTATTCTCCGCTTCGAGTGTCATATTTTGAGTCCTCCAGAACCCTCTTTTCCCGGTTCACGGGGACCGGTCTAGGTCGCATCTCGACCTCGTACCATACCCTTTGGGGGTTCGAACCTTAGGCTGCCTAAGGTTAGTGCCTGGTCGTTGGGGGATTGGGCCGCTACACGGACTGGTGCATGCTCGACACGCGTATCACATGCCGACAGGCCGGAACTCATCCCGAGGTCGCCTATAAAAGGCACATTTATTGCGGCGTGAAGGACTTTTGGCTGTTGAAACACTAGAATAGTCAAAGAGACCAGAAATCTCTGACTCACTGTCACGTAGACCGGTTTCCTATAGGGTATTTCTACTTGTACCCGATTTGGTATTTATACAACAGTATTTTCACCGTATTTCCGTATTTTACCGTATCAGCACTCTTCCTTGAGTAAGAGAATATGCTTCTCGAACTGACTCATCAAGCTTAGCATCTCATTAGTTTTTTAGCACAATGCTCTTGAGATCGTCTCGTTCAACCAAAAGTTGAGCATTTTCTTCCTTCAATTTAGAGTGAGTGCTTTTGACAATTTTGAAGTCTTTCATCAATTTAAAGACTAAATCCATAGGATCTTCATTGCAACTAGAATCAGATTGACATTCAGTAGGGGAGTCTTGAGAGTTTACCTCTTTGCCATTTGCCACGAGGCACATGTCTTTATCTGATTCCTCTTGACTGTATAGATAGATGAGTTCTTTCCATCTCCTAAGCTCTCGCTGTCTAAGCTCGAACTGGAAGTGCATGGCTCGGATATAGTCTTCTCAGTTGTCTCTTCGACTGCCAATGCCTTCCTTCTACAATCACTTTTTTGGCGATCCCCTAAGTGATGGGTGCTACGACCACTTGTCTCAACAAGTGCATTTTTCGTGCTACCTTGAGTGCCAAATCCTTTTCCTGGGTCCTGGTACTTGCGGACCACTGGGTAGGGGCATTCAGCCTTGAAATGTCCAGGCTTTTGGCAATTGTAGCATAGCATTTATGACTCTTCGAGTTCATGAATCCTTGATGGATTTGACCTTTCGTTGTTCCTTCGGCCATATGAACTCAATGTGGTCGGGTTGTCTTGAGATTGATTATCTTCATAAATATTTTGAACTTCCTAATAAACAAAGAAAATTGTTCATCAAATACAAATTTAGCCGGGTTAGAATTGGACCTTGACGAAGTGGATCGTTGTTGACTTGCAACTAGTGCCACATTCCTTGTCTCAGATTTTGCTTCGTGTATGGATTTATGTGCAAATTCATATGCCTTCAAGTTGCTAAAGATCTGCGTGGTGTGAGTGACCTTGAGAGCGAGGAAGGCGAGCGATACTTTGGAGAGGTAGAGAACGAAACCAGTGCCAATGGATTCCAACGGTACTCTTTCACCATTGATGGAATCCGGGCTACCCGGGAAGAAGGTGAAATTCCATAAATGCCCTCTAATTTAATAGACTTCTAACAACTGATTGAATGGAGGACCAAAATGGTTAGCATTTTCAAAGTAAAGGACTTAATTGAGCAAAGAAAATTGTCGAGGACCAAATTGGTAATTTCACAATAGTCAATGGACCATTTCGAAAATTAACATTGATTAAATATACACCAGAATATTTAATCTAATGCTCTGCATGGATGAATAGTTCACATTGTTTAGCAAAGCTTATTTACTCAAACTATTGAGATAATAATAATCCACATACTAAATTTTTTGCAAAGAAAATTTAAGAAATAGGACATGTATTGTATAACACTCAAGCTTATTTACACCATCACAAGACAAATTTCCTCAACAGTCTAAACATTTAGATAAACCAATAAGGGCACAAAATTCACAGGAAATTCAGAATTCACTAAACACCATAACTAGACGAAAAAAAACATTAGATGACACATCCCCACCACCCGGAGCAAACAAACAATCGGAAAACACCCATCAAGGAAAAACTAGCATCAACAACAACAAAAACCAACCACAACAGTGCGACAATAATAAAAATCAAGAAAAAACAAATCAAAAAACCTACCTCTACTCGCCGGCTCCAACGCCTGACCGGATCTCAACGACCGCCGACGGCCACCACCGCAATCCACCATTGTTACACCCTACAACTGCAACTAAGACACCACCAGCAACATGCACCGCCCCTCCGTCCGCCAAGAAGAAACAACTGGTGACACCAACAGAAGAAGCGACGTCGGGTTTGCGGAAAAAGCAACGTCGTCCGTCACCTGCAGCGCTCCACCCCATCCGTCGAGAAGAAAGAAGCGACGACAACAACAATGGCGGAACGAAAACACTACCACTAGTAGAGAATTGACCAAAAAAATGAAACAATACACTTCTTTAGTTAGAACTAAAGACTCCTAAAGTAAGGAAAAAAAAATTCGGTGGCATTTTTGTAAATATTTTAAAGTTTTACGCGTCTTTACTAATATAGTCAAGACTTGTGTTATTAATCTTTTTTTACTTACAAATAAATAAAAGTCTTGACTTTCTTAGCAAAGACTTGTATAGTCTTATGTATATAAATAGAATTCTTATACAATACACCTCCTTGGCTCCCCAATCTGATTTCCCAAAAAAAACCCTAGTACAGGTGACGACTGGTGACTCCCCTCCCTCTAGTCGACGACGGCAGCTGAGCATTGGTAGCCTAAGTAAACAGCGGAGGACGACGATGATCGGTAGGTGGAGGCTCCGGATCTGGAGCGGAGGTGGAAATCGGTGGGGTAGGAGAAGCGGTGGCTGGCTGGAGCGGCGGTGGAATCAACTACGGGGAAGCTGCACAGAGGAGAAGCGGTAGCTGCAGACGGTGTTCTCCCGTTCATCTCCGCTGCTTCCTCTACAGTCCCTACGTTCTACCGTCGTCGCCTGCCGTCACATAGATCAGCTTCGTCGCCGCCGTCGTCCGCATCTGTTTCACTGGTAACTTTGCTTCGCTTTTTTTTTTTTTTTGTTTTTTGTTTAGTGACGACTCCAAGCTTTGAGCTTCAGATCTGCGGTGACCTTCTTCTTCCTTCTAGCTTCGGATCTGCGATGATGAGCTTCCAGTACATACTGCAGCGCGGCAAGGCAGCTAGCTTCGATCTCTTCTTCCTTCTTCATACTTCCTGCTTCGATCTACATCCTTTCTGAGCTTCCGGCTGCGGAGTGACAGCCACATCTCCGGCTTCCTTCTTCGATCTACTATCTTTATGAGCTTCTGGATGTGTAGTGATGGCCACAGCTCCGATAGGTACAACAACAGCTCCAGCGACGTACGAAAGGTAAGTCCAACTCTTTTTTATTTATATTTTCAGTTTTAGTTTGTACTAGTTTTTTGTTTTTGTTTTTTTGTTTTTTTTTTTGACAAGGTATAAGAACAGACTG
>CM008339.1:10233473-10251408 GCA_002525835.2 Ipomoea batatas
ATGAACTCACAACAAAATTGACGAAAAATAAAATTTTTCTTTTATCATTATATTCTTCTTTCCTTGATTAAAAGAAAAATGAAAAAATCTGTAGCTACCGGGAATAATAATCCTATGAAGATCAGACAAAGAGTTATACTCATGATTTTGTGTCTTACATGTATGCATCTTTGCTACTTTAGCAGAAATTTATGATGAAATCCATTGCAAAGTGAAAACATGCTTTTTAGTTGTAAATAATTTCGAGGCATCATGATAGATGATCGTGATGAGCTTCATCATCTAACTTTCAAATTTTAATTTCTAAATATTCATACCCTATGAAGATTCCTTTCGTATGTCAATCCAAAGTGACCTCTACATTATTTATGCCCTTAATTGGATTTTAAATAAAGACATCTTAACAGCTTTTTACTACCACTCATATACTCATATATAATATAAGACTCTCTTTGATTTATAGAAAAATTAACATCCACTACTTAAAGATGTGCTTTAGGTGAAACTAGCCTTATGACCATGACTTGTAAAAGACCACAAAAAAGATAAACCAATTTAGGTCACTCATATAATTAATTGATTCAAATCAAGAACACATTAAACAGCTCCCACAAAAAAATCAAACATGTAGCTACTCTTCTATATACAAGAATCTCTATATTTCATACATACTGAGGATGCATGCATGCTAAATCACCCGTCATATTGTGTTGGATATTAAAAAATAGGACTCCTCACCACTTTAATATCTATACACATATTTATGTATACACATATCACATATATATGTATACACACATATAAGTATACATACATACATACATATATATATATATATATATATATATATATATATGTGTGTGTGTGTGTGTGTGTGTGTGTGTGTGTGTGTGTGTGTGTATGTATGTATATAGAGAAAGAGATAGGTTGACTTCATATGAGACAATGCATTCCCGTGAGACAGTGAAACACAATGTGAGTACAGACAATCTACTTTACGAATGCACGTGTGTGTATGTATATATATGCATATGTGTATATGTATGTATATACATATAATGCTAATACATGCACACATGTGTGTACGTAGTTTACAAACAAAAATTTACAAAATTAATTAAAAGCATTTTTTTCTTTTTAACTATCAACTTTCACACACACACACACACACACACACACATATATATATATACATATATATATATATATATATATATGTATGTATGTATACATATACGTACGTATATGTACACACACACACACACATATATATGTCACGAGTCTAGAGTTCGGCGCAGCACCTAGTGCCCATGCGGCGTCCTGAGGCCCCGCTCACCACGCGAACCAGCCCTACTGCTTATACTTGTCAAACTGGTTTTGCTTTGTCATGTGCTCATCAAGAAAATGACAATAGCTCTGACTAGTTGTGTCATTTGAATTGTCTGGGTTCCTTTCATAGTCAAGTCCAAGACTAAGAACAAACTTGTTGGTCCCGGTTGGGTGGGAAAGTATAGAGATGAGACAATGAATAGGCTTTTAAAACAATTTCAAATTTATAACAATTTGTAATTTCAACTCCAAGTAACAAGATTAAAATCAATTCAGACTTAGAGTGCACAGCGGATAATAAGTATGTAAAGTGCTATTATTAAAACTAAGTGATGATGAAGAGATATATCACATTCAATACGTTAGAACATTTTAATATGGTTCAAATATGATGTGTATAAAGTTTGACTTGCATGGGTGATAGCAAACTCGGATAAGATAGTTATGAGAGATAATGAACAGTAAATCGGTTAGTGAATAATAATTATGCAAGACTGCAAGAATAAATATGCTGCAAGTAGACCTGGCAATTTGTGTATACGGGTTCGTTAACGGGTCGACACGATAACGACACGAACACGATAAGGCTAAACACGAACACGACACGTTAAGGTTAACGGGTTCAAAATTGGAACATGAACACGATTTGTTAACGAGTTAAATGGGTTGACTTGATAGACACGTTTTGTTAACAGGTTTCGGATCGTGTCGATACGATATGACACGAAACTTGTTTAAACCTGCTAAATCTATTGATATATTAAAAACTTAAATTTAAAGTTAAGTTATATATATATAAAAAATGAAATAAAACATACAATCCAATCCATCAAACAAACTAAAAAAAATTCAATTTATTACATTCATAAAATTATAAAATATCCAAAAATCATAATTAAAAAAGTCCATACTAATTTTTAGAATAAAATTGAACACAATAAACATTCAAATTTCAGATTGTTGAAGATCAATAATTGGTGTATGATCATGGTCTAATGTAGTAAATTCATTCTTAATCATGTTCATGATATATTTTCTAAAGACAATGATTCTTACATAAATGACAATGGTTCTTAGCAGGTTCTAAACAGGTCTGTGTAAACGGGTTAACACGATAATATTAACGGGTTAAACGGGTTCTTAATAGGTTTAATGGGTTGACCCGTTAAAACACGAAAACACAACGGGTTCTTAACGGGTAAACCCGTTAAGCCTAAACACTAACCCATTATTTTCGTGTCCGATTTTGTGTCGTGTTAACGGGTCGTGTCCATAATTGCCAGGTCTAGCTGCAAGTAAAGTAATGAGAGCGAGAGAGATTTATAGTGGTTCAAAGGTGGTGTAATCCTCATAATCCATTCTTCTCCTTTCACTTCAATGAGGGAATTCACTATCTCCAATCACGACCCATATACAAATAGTGAAAAAGTGCTAACCCAACACTTTCTACAACTCCGAGTGTCCCGCACAAAGCTACATTCAATCCCCGAGTATCTCGCACAAAGCTATACTCCTACACCAACTAAGTGTCTCGCACAAAGCTACACTCAACTAGGGTTTTCACAAGTCCCCTTGTTACTTTCCATATTTCTACACTCAGTAGAGATAGTTTTTACAAAGAATTAAAGTTTTTCTCTCTCAGACTTGAAGTTCTATCGTATATAGCTCAATACTTGCACTTGCTTGATTTTCAATTATATCTCTTGCACACTTATTCCTTTGTTCTTCATGTTTTCATCGGTATTTTTAGCTGAAAAGGCTATTTAACCGTTGATGAACCTTCAATCTTGATCATCCATCTTGTCTTTGATTGATCTGATAAGCTTTGTCAACTTGATCTGCAATACTTGATGACCTCTGTCAAATAAATTTGAAAATTACCTTTATTATCTCTTTTTAGAAGCAATCTTTTCAAAAAGTCTTCCATAATCTGACTTGATTTAATCTTAGAATTTGTAGCCACCAAATTTGAAAAATGTTTATCTCCAGATAATGTGAACACTTGACTTTGTTGCATTCTTGATCTGATATATCAAGTTGATCTTCCAAATATTTTTAATATGTTGGTTCTTACTTGAACTTGAACAGTTTCTTCAAAAATCATCTTGATCTCCTTCGTGATCTTTGATGCTAGCTTCAAAAAATTATTTTATTGTCTCTGGTTCGAATTTTTGCTCCAAAATTAGCTTTAGAGCTTAACCATGAAGTTGGTTATAAGGTTAGCCATGAGGTTGATCACTGGGTTAGCCACAAGGTCAACCACGCTTCTTTGAGCTAGCCATAGGGTTAGCCACGCCCTTTGTGTTTCGCTATTGGTCACCCACGCCTCAACCAAGGGTCAACAACACACTCTTTGTGCTTAGCCATTGGTCAGCCACGCCTCAACCAAGGGTCAGCTACACTCTTTGTGCGCTATTGGTCAGCCACTCTTTCCTTCATCTTAGCCATAGGGTCAACCTCGTCCCTTTATACTCGGCCACATCTAAACCATGGGTCAGCCACACCTTTTTTTTTATGCTTAGCTATTAGTCAGCCACAACCTTAACTCCTTAAAATAAAATTATTGATGCAAAGATTTAAACATGAAACCTTGAATAATATGTTAAGTACTTTGACCAATGCTCCGTATTAACCTATTGGTTAATTAATATCTTCTTGAAATTTTATATATATAGACACACACACAATGGTCAAAATAGCATTTCACTTCAACTTAGCTAAAACGATTTGTGAGAGAACCTCGTTCCCACACCAGGTTCTTCATTTTGACTTTGACCTTTAGTTGACTGTGTGCCTCATCCTACACCAACTTCACGTTGCTTGTCCATTGTTCCACTTGATCCTTTGTTGTCTTTAGAAGGAAATGATTTACAAGTAAGGAAACATTAAAGAGTTCACCAAAGACCTTGTGGTCTAGTGGCACCCGGTGTCCTGGTTAACACTCCACATGGATGATGGGATTGGGTTTGAGCCTCAGTGAAGGTAACTATTGACTCTTTGTGCTTCAGTAGGTATTTTCTTGACTCAAAATAAAATAAGGGGACCACTAAAAATTACAATTTGACTCATCAAAACTATTACACTTTATTCGTAACAAAGCTCCCCAAACTTATCTGAGTCGGCATTGCCTGACTCTGCCCTAGACAAAACTCTCCTTGACGCTATTGTTACCCGCCCCCTACCCCTCCCCAAACTTATCTGAGTCGGCATTGCGTGACTCGGCCAGACGTTAGCGTCTAAGACAAAACTCTCCTTGACGCTATTGTTACCCCCTACCCATTTTATGGCAAGCTAACCAGTTGATCCGTTTATTCAGTGGGTCTAACACAGTCACGCAAATAATGTGTAGCGTTATATATATATATATATATATAGTGAGAGAGAGAGATAGAGAGAGTTAAAATTCAATTGGTTAGGTAACAAAAATTATGTTATATCAATTTTTTTATATAATACAATTTTTTTTTCAAATACTTAAGTAATACGGAGTAAAAATTATTTTATTTCATTTTTTCAAATATTTCTTAATTTGGTTTTTGGAAAATAATTTTACATAATTTGAATTTTTTGTTAAATTTTTAAAAACACTTGAATGTAATTCATATGTTGATATAAATGAATAATTGTGAAAATAAAATAATATTTATTGATTAAAGAAAATAATTTTATTTAAGTGATGTGAAAGTGAGTTGGAAGTGTGGGAGTGTATTAAAAATAGCATAGTCCATTTGTAGATACATAATATGTTAAATCTGGATATATAACATGTTAATCAAAAGTATATACTATTTTAATTGTAAATCCATAATCCAAATAGGCAAAAACTTGTGTGAGACCGTCTCACCATGAGACGGGTCGGGTCAGTGTACAAATGTAACACTTATATGCACAAATGTCATACTTATATGCTCGAATGTAATACTAATCAGGAATAAAATTTTTGTTACTTATAAGGGTAATGTAATACTTTTAAGGGAAAATACAATACTTTTACATTTCGGTTTAAAAGTATTACTTTTTTCCTCAAAAGTATTATATTTGCCCTTATAAGTAAGGGGCACTTGTCAACATTACTTATTATGAAAAATGTATTACTTTTTCTCTTATAAGTAACAAAAATTGTATTCTTGATTAGTGTTATATTTGAGCATATAAGTATGACATTTGTATATTTAAGTATGACATTTGCATGTGCTTTGACCCGACCCGACCCGTCTTACGAATAAAGATTCGTGAGACGGTCTCGTGTGACCCATCTAAATATGCTCTATCATGCATATGGTTGCCTTTAGTGACGATATAATGATTGGGGATAAACCTAATCTTATTAATCTTAACTTCGTCCAAGTGCTTTTGATCTGACTTATTTCTTGGTCTTATTGAACCTTGTCAAATGAGATTAAATATATACCCCAAGATAAACATTAACCCTAGAAAGTTTCATGATTTCCAAAAACCAAAATCCAACTATCAACTTAGACTCTTAGTTGACACATGCTTCAATTTTTTTTAACTTATTGATAAATTAAATTTCATTTCAATCTATAAAACTTGACTTTCGGTGCTCCCTAACCTAATTGGCTTGCCAATCCCAATCAAATGAGTAAAAACAAAATATAAATAAGAACTGCCTTGTTTGGGATTCAACTACCCAAAAGGATGGTCTGAGTACATAGAACATAATTATTGTGTCAGAAGATCAATCGAACTCATTGCATAAAATCTTCTTAATAGGATTTATTTTTCTTGTATAGTTTGCAGGCTATTACAAAAAAAATGCGAGTTTTCCTATCACCACCTATCACCGAAAAGGGATTAAAGTGGCACATTTTCATATTTGAATAGAAATAGGTAAACCTCATTTTTACTTTTTCAAATAAAAGAAAACATAGAAAGAGAACTAATTTGTTGATAAAAATTCACTTATCATAAAAAATCTATCAAATTGTTATTTATTACGCAGTATATTATATGTGGACTTTTCAACAAGATAGTCAAATTATAAAATTACTGAATTGTCCTAAAATTAAAGTCAAATAATTTGTTTTTAAAAAAATTATAACAGATGGCTAGATGCTGTAATATTAGCAAAGTCATAAGAATAAATACGGTTAAATTAAAAATAAAATAAAAAACTAAAAATGGGCTTTCAAAAAAAAAAAAAACTAGATTTGGTAATGTTACAATAATTGTGAAATTGAAAGATGAATATATTTATTTATTTGTTTGTTTGTGGATCACAATTAATTTATATGGGCATTGGCAAGGAGTGATGGGCGTGGTGCAGGAAATAGTAGTAGAATCTTTGGTGGTCCAAATTAATGCCATAATAATGTGAGCAGAAGTCCTTATTAAGCAAGCAATCACATGCATTAAAGATAAAGTTGTTCAATACTATTTCTTTTCTGACTCCTCAAACCCCGCTTCCTTTCCAATCTGCACCATCATCAAATATATATTTACTATCCGCGTAGTAATTACTAATTTCCCTCTTCATTAAAAAAGAAAATAAAAATTCTTTAAAAAGTAGCATGCACCATATCATTTATTTCATTCAACAACAAATTTACTAATTTCACTGACACTTTTATTACAAAATTGAATGATGTGTCTTCACTTTTCATCTCAACTAAAACCTCATTCACATATAGTGTCCATTTGATTTAAATACCAAATTTAAAAATATGTTATGTTTTAATTAAAATTTTAAATTGATTATAGTTCAACTGTACATCTACTATTTATATATATTAAATAGATGCTCAACATCCAGCTCCATTTCATTGGATATGGATTATTGTACATTTGCTATTTATATATATTAGCTCCATTTCAGTGGATATGGATTGCACCATCTCTAGAAGTGTGCTACTGGTAGTGAAGAATACAAGTTCTCTTATTATAGGTTCAATGAACAGTTGTTATACCGTGGACCATGGTCACAAACGACGCCGTTTCAATAAGTGAGAGAAATGGCTCCCGTAAATCTCCATAACTGATACTGCAGTTCATCTTAAATGATACTACAGTTGTGTTGAACTGATACCGTTTCAAATGGTTCTCGTAACTCTCCGCAATTGATACTACAGTTCATCTCATCTCAAATGATACTACAGTTGTGTTGAACTGATATTGCAGTTGTCTTGAAATGATACTGCAGTTGTGTTGAAAGAGAACTGCCCACTGCAATTGTGCGGAACGGAGGCCGTTTCATCCGTTTGTTTTTCATTAATCAAAACGACGTAACGACGTCGTTCAATGAAGCCATGGGACCTCCCAAGCGGGGTGTCCATTTTTATTGTCAATGGAAGAAGGAAACTTGTGTATCAAAGGGTAGAAAGCTTCACTTATACATGGGAGTGCACTGGAAGCAAAGTAATGGGGTGACACGTGTGTGGCTAATATTGAAGGCAACCCGATGCCGTCTATTTATCAACCATCCGTCGGTCTTCCAACAATATAAACAGGGTGACTCCCCTCACCTTAGAAAGCATCCCTTGGCTCACCAAGTGCATTCTGGTCCACTGGTTTGAGTCTTCTCCCTCCTATTGGCATACTACGGTTTGAGTCTTGTTGGTATCATATTTAGTTCTATTTTATTTATTATTCGGGCCGTTATTTTGGGCCATATTCAATTTCTTATGGTTAAGATATTTTTTATTTATGTATTCTTTGGGCAGCCATTTTGGGCCAATATCTCCGATTTTGTACGTATAACGTACTATTTTGAGTCTAACGTCCCGGGTAATAAAGTTACTTTCTTCCTAGCCTTATTCTGTACCCTATATCCGATCCCAATAAAACCATCAGGTTGAATAATAATTCAATTCTATTTCGTTAATGTGTCAATCAAATACCAAAGTACCAAAAAAGTACGGAATATAACATTGTCATATTTAATTGTAAATTTTTAATTTGATCATATCATATTTAAATCAATAATTTTGTTGACTTTAATTCTTTGTTAGAATTTTATCAAATTCACTTTAATATTTGGGACAATATAATAATTTTATATTTAAAAAATATCGATAAGTAACTTTTTAAACAATATCTATTATTATATTAATAATTACTATAATTCAATAAGAGCCAATAAAGTTATGCTTATAACGGAAACTAAAAAATGTTGATCTAATTGTTTGTTGAAATGAATAGTTCGTATTATTTTGATTTTAATTTTGTTTTTTATACTTTTCCTACTTTACCATCTATTATATCATTTACTTTTTCCTAAATATCTTAGCATTTCATCAGTGTAAACTTTAGTAACAGAATAATCCGTTAACTATTATTCTTAATTTACTCATTGATTTTCATAAGAAAGGTCTTAGGTTCAAACATCATCCTAATCAGAGTTAGTATAAATGTATAATTGTTGAACATATGAATATGTTAGAGTTTACTAAAAAACAATACAATATAAAATTTAACATGAACTTTGGTCAATTAATTAGGCAAACTATATACATAGCATTCAAATATTATAAATAAGAAACCTTGAAAATATTTTTCTTTTACATTTTTTTAAAAATAAATCTATGTTAAGTTTTTTTTTTTTTTTTTAGTTTAATTAATCTTCTTTTGATTGTTTAGAACAAGACTGATCAATATTTTAATTATGCTTTTGCATTATTCCAAATGATTTAGGTCTATATGGTATTAATAATTTTTTTTATCTTTATTTCTATAATGGTACAATTGTACATTACTTTACAAATATTGTACTATTATTTTTTATCGGACAAAATTATTATTATATCATTAAAGTTCAATACATACATACGTACATACATACATACAAACATACATGAGTAATGCTACCAACCCTCCTAATCTCCCTCTTAATATGACACTTTTAATTTTATGATTTAGTCTTTGATAATAAGTTAGTGGGCTCCCAATCCATGACATCCAATTGCTATAGAAGTCATGTTAGGATGGATTTCAGGCGGGAGGGAGGGGACGAATTTTTTGGGAACAAAGCATATATATATATATATATTGTTACATTAAATAAATAGATGAATGGAATCCCTAAGTTGATTCTTTATGAATCAAATTAGTCCACACATATCACGAGAAATTTAGATTGATTCCTTATACGTGTGTGTGTGTGATCAATGGCTAAAAAATGACAGGGTCAATTTTATAAATGTTAGTATAAGGGAATCAACTTAGGGGTTCCATAATGCATCTATTTCTTTAATGTAACAAAACTAATTATACCAAATATGTCATTTTTACAAACTAGCACCAGTAACCTAAATGCACATGAGACAATACCAATAAAAAAAAAACGAACAAGCAATGAAGACGAAGACAATGACAAACTTATCCAAAATCGGATGAACAAAATTTAGAGTAATTTCCATCAAAAGTAGTATATGCTACCTAATACCATACCAACTACAATAAGTATTTAGATAATTGTTTTTTAAAAAGTGCAAAGTAAAATGGCGACTATAATGACCTTCTCATATAGATTCTTGTATTGATATACTATTATTTATTTAAATACAAATATTAGGCATTAAATCATTCGCGTAATGCGTGTATAAAACTAGTAGTATAGAAAAGAGTTATGAGACTTTTTATTATATTGTTATTATTATTATTGTTGTTGTTATGGAAGGGTATTTTGGTAAGTGGGTTTTGCATTATTATTTATGAACTTGGTTTTTTATTGTAGTTATCAAACTTGAATCATTTGTGAACAAAAAATGATTTGTTAAATTGCAAAAAATATATTGTAAATTCCACAATTTTGATTTATATATTAAAAAAAAGAAGAAGATAATGTTGGATAGAAAAAGCAAGGTCAAATGGGTAATTGAGCAGAAGATTCTGAGGGTCAGGCCCAGAAGTGTCATAAAAAAAGGGAGGAGAAGAGAAGATCCAAGTGCTGCTGCTGAACCCCAAGCAGACAAATCCATAAAGCCAATGATGAGAGAGAAATTTTTTCAATAAAAACAGAACCCCTTAAAGCTTGAGGATTTCTTTGAGTATTTTATACTGCAAGCATACAAATTTTTTTTAAAAAAAATAAAAAATAAAAAATAAAATAAAACGGATTCCTAATAAGACAGCTGGAACCAGGAATGTGACTTGTACAGACAACACATACTGCAGCCAAGGTACTACCAGCTAACTGCACAAGAGAATCCCTTTCTCAGTCCCTCTTTCCACTATAGCTTTACTTGTATAACTTAAGGATTCCCGCTTAGTTTAATGAGTTTTTTTTTTTTTTTTTTGAAGATAGTTTAATGAGTTTTATACTTTTATTATATGAATTCCAAACCTTCACTCTTTTATTTTTATTATCTAATATGTCTTCATTCTGTAGGTCTCAATCAAGATGTCTATATCAAAAATTTGTGTGAAGATTATAATATGGGAGTAGAATTTAAAAGTCCAAATAGTATTATACTTTAAATTTATATACCCTGCTCAATTATATATAGATTTAAAGTCAATTCTAAAACGAGGACAAGTTGAATATCTTAACCTGTTACCCAATTTATATACAATTAAAGTATTTTATGATCAAATTTGAAGCAAATTTTGTTTGTGAAGCATCATTTTGATACACGCAACCACATATTACTATGTGTATGTGTAATTCGGCAATTCAAATTAGGGATACACGGAATCACTTATTACTATGTGTAAGTGTAATTGAAATGCAACTTTAGGGCTTAAAGAATCTTCAATAGGAGTTTTTGTTCAAACTTTGTCAAGTTTTTGCTTAATTGGCGGAGAGAGAAAGAATGAGAGATGCTCGCATAAAAGATAACTTTAGTGAGCCCCATCATATTTGGTGCTTGCCTTGCACACTGATAGCGTCTAGCGAGTATGTGCACCGCACTCACCTGCTGGGCCCATCAAAGTGGTCGCTAATTGGTGACCACCCTATCAAAAACATAAACGATTTAAAAAATCAAACTTTTTTTTTCTCATCATTCTCTCTCCTCCTTTCTCCTTATTGGATTGAAAAAATTTGAACAAAAAACTCAAATAATTGAGAATGCTCTTATATGCAAGAGATCATTAATACAAAAGAACCATAGATAGTAAGACAAAATTCGATTAGTACCTATAGTAAGACAAAATTCAATTAGTACCAAAGATCCACAAATTGTAAGAAAAATTTCAATGATTCATTATTTTAGAGGAAGTGATCGAACTCATGATTATGAGATTACAAAACTTCTATTTTGACTGATACTTTATCGACTAATCGGTTGTGTAATTGCACGGTAAATTTGAGCAATGCATATTGAGGAAGAAAATATTTACAATGTCGATCCGGTATAATCATATAAATAATTGAGAAGGGAATTATTATAAGCTGATAAGACTATATATAGGAGTGGAATTACTCTGCGGGACTGACCACGCTGGCGAACTGTACCATTTTGTTTGGTTATGCAACCGATGCGATGATATTTGGTTGTGAAAAAACAAGTTGAAGAAAAGTGTGTGTTAACAACTTACAACTACCACAAACAGAGAAAGGCTAAAATGGGATTCAAATTCCAATAATTTTCTCCTCTCTATTAATGGAAACTACAATTACCCATTTCACAAGATTGCAAAAATCAAAGAACCTAACTTAAATTTTTTATAAACGCCCTGTTTAGTTAATAATCAGCCTATCAGCCAATTTTGGCTTATTTGACCAATATTGGTAAACAATAAGCTTTTTGTTATTCCAAAATGCTAAAATTCAAAATGCTACTCAAAGCAGTCTTTTCAATTAGCTTTTTGAGAAAAGAAATTATACCAAACAGCCATTAGTTAACAGCTAATTTATCAAACAACTTTCTACCATAAGCCAATGTTATCAACAAATCATACTTTCTAATCCAAACAGTCAACTCAATCAGCTAACAACCATTTACCAAACAGGACAAAAAAAAAATCAAAAATATGGGTTGTTGTTTTACTTATCTACCCTCCGGAATTCATCTGAAACTGCAGATACCTCTGCTTCTTCTGGTTCATCGTCATCCTCCATTGGAGCTGGCAAGTTGAGATCTATGATGAGCTTTGAAGAACATGAACTGGAAGCGGGTGTTTTTGTTGTTGGGGAGTGTGATCTTTTGTGCCCACCCAATGCTTGACCCGACCCGAAGAGCTTGCCGCAAAATGGGCATTCATGCATTATTTTCTGATCTTGTATTTGAACCCCAGGGAGATTTCTGGGTTTTTGTTGTTCGATTTCACCCCTGTTGTGGGTTGTTCTGTGACTGCCCAGAGCTTGTGAAGACTTGAAGTGTCTGCAACAAATCTGGCATTGGAACTTGTCTCCAGTTTTGGACCAAACATCCTGCGACAGCGTCATGAGACACCTCGCGATCTCCTCGTCATCGGAGAACGAACTCGACGACGACGACTCGGCCACCTTCGCTTTGCCCTTCTCTTCCTCCTCCTCGGCTTCTCCGAAAAACACCCTCCGTGCCCGCTTGGATCTTCTCCGAGTGGGATTCCGAGTCGACTCGCTCTCGCTCTCCCTATCCACAAACTCAGGATCAGGATCTACCGACCTCACGATCGACGAGCAGAGCGACAGGGTGGACTCGCCGCCGTCCATGGAATCCTGCTGCTTCTGCGGCGGCGTCTTGGGCGGCAGCGGCAGCACCGCCAAATGCGATCTCATGTGTCCGCCCAGAGCTTTCCCATTCACGAACTGCTTGAAGCACAGCTTGCACTTGAACTTCTCCATAGATACTCAAAGATCAAACACCTCTCTCTCTCTCTCTAGATTCTTAGCTTTTAGCTTTGAGCAGAGGAGATGGAGAGGGAGAGGGAGAGGGAGAGGGAGTGGGAAGGTAAAGGGGTAAAGGAGTAGTTGACAAGCATTCCACTCCACCAAGGCAGCAAAGCAAAGAAGGCATATATAACGCCAATTCAGCTTTGGTATTCCTTAAGTCAGATTCACGGATCAAGGCAGGTGAATGTTACCACATGTCTATCTCAACTCCTAACAAATTCTCTTATATATATATTTTTTAAATGTACTGTACAATTTTGATTGTATTGGTATATAATCACTTCTCTAATTTTTACAACTGTTAATGACTTTCCTACCTATTTGATCACCTCTAATATTCTCTGTATGATTCCAATTTTATTGAATGTCTCCCAAAGAGTCATGAGTTCGATTTTAGCTAGAAGCCTCTTAGTCTAGTCCATTGCAAAAAGTTTTTTAGTGTGATTTATCTTTTTATATTATTTGAAGACTATTACATAGAGGGTTTTCCTAGTACACACACATTTGGGTAGTGGTTTCTAATCACCCAATAATAATAATAATATTGATCACAGTTGCACACCAAAAGAAGTAACCACGTGGATGGAGCATAATTTTCACATGGAAGGTCACGACTCACGAGTTTTATTTTTGTCAACATACTTTCTGTTGAACTCATCATACAAGCTCTTTCTAGTGCAATTTACCTCTCTTAGGTTCGAACCTCATCTCAATCAAATTTGACATAATTAAGTTTCTCACTCTATTTTACTCTTAATAAATTAAATAAATTAGTAGCTACACCAAAAAATGATACATATGTATTTCTTTAATTTGGAATTATGTGTCTGCAATACCTTTATTTGAAAAAATTATTCATTATCAAAAAATTAAATTAAATAAGAGAAATAATTTCATTAGTTATATTCTCTTTATTTTCTCTCATGCAAAGATTCTTTACATTCAAATTTATCAATTGATATTCATTACATTGTCCATTAACTTATTTTTACAATATCTTGTAATTAAATATCAAAGTTATAGTACAAAATAATGTTATATATTTATTTACCAAGCATTTTATTAATACTATGAAAAAAATATTTAAAATAATCTGAAGCTAATTATATTAACTACTTAGGGATTGGTTGACAAAGAGAGTACTGAAATAATAACCCAACAAATTGAACCGGAATCACTCTATTTTACTCTTATTCAATTAAATAAATTATTAGTTACACCAAAAAATGATACATATGTATTTCTTTAATACCATGAAAAAAATAAAAAAGAGTAGTTCGAAACCAATCATATTAACTACTTGGGGGATTTGTTGACAATGAAAGTACTCAAATAACCCATTACCCAGTAAATTGAAGCGAGAAACTACCTTTTAATATCTTTAGAATACATAATATTTTAAATTTTCAAATTTTTATTAATTTATTTAATATTTTTTCTTAAACTAGGGATTTCTTTATCCACAATAACTCATTCAACAATAATGGTTAAGCCAAATAAACCCCAAGCAGAACACCTAAAGGAAAGTCCATAGCTCCTATATCTACACTTATAGGGATATATATAATGAGAGAATCTCAGGCAGACTAGAATAGGGGATCACAGGAAGCCTAGAATAGGGAGTCATAATCTAACTCAAATACATAGTGTCCTAAATCCTAATACACCCCCTCAAGAACATGGTAAGCTAGTCACCTGTAGCTTGTCTCTAAGAAAAGAAAATCTAGGACCAGACAGAGCTTTAGTAAAGATATCAGCAAGTTGATCTTTGGTTGAAATAAAGTTGACTTGAAAATCTCCTGCAGCAACTCTGTCTCTAACAAAGTGATAATCAATCTCAACATGTTTGGTATGCGCATGAAAAATCGGATTTGAAGACATGTATGTAGTACCAAGATTGTCACACCATAACTTGGAAACGAAAATATTGGGGACATTGATCTCACGTAGTAAAGACAAAATCCAAATTACTTCAGCACAAACATCTGCTAGTGCTTTAAACTCAGCCTCAGTAGAAGATCTAGCAACAGTTATTTGTTTCTTACAGACCCAAGACACAAGATTGAACCCAAGAAACACAGCATAACCACTAGTCGACTTTCGGTCTTCAGGATAACTAGCCCAATCAGAATCAGAAAAAAGCATGCAAATCTCTAGATAGTGACTTTCTTATTCGCAAACCATAAGTGATAGTTCCCTTAACATACCTTAAGACTCGTTTCAGTTGTTCCCAATGTGAAACTATAGGAGCATGCATATGTTGACACAGTTGGTTGACTACAAATGATAGATCCGGGCGCGTGACAGTCACATATTGTAGTGCCCCTACCAAACTGCTATATTGGGTAGGATCCTCATACAAGTCTGCACTGAAAGGAATGATTTTCGAAACAGAAATAGGAGTAGATAATGCTTTGCATTCTGCCATTCCAGCACGTTTTAAAATATCAGTCATATATCTCTTTTGTGAAAGTAATATATCACCATCACATTTAACTGTCTCAATACCAAGAAAGAAACCAGGTTCACCAAGATCCCTAATCCTAAAAGCAACAGACAACTAACTTTGATAATAAACGGGTTACAAGATCTGGATCACTCCCTATCACAAGTATGTCATCCACATAAACTAAGAGGTACGCATAAGCAGAATCTTGAGAAAAATAGAACAGAGACACATCTGTTTTTTATGCTTGAAAGCCAACAAAGAGAAAAAATGAATGCAAACGATTAAACCAGGCTCTAGGAGCCTGTTTTAAACCATATAGAGATCGTTTAAGCAAGTAAACATGATTTGGATACTGAGCATCAATGTAACTAGGAGGTTGTTTCATGTAGACAGTTTTAGACAAATTACCATTTAGAAAAGCATTATGAACATCAAGTTGTCTAATCACCCAACCAGAGGATATAGCTAATGAGAGAAGTAATCTGACAGTAGTAGGTTTTACCACAGGGCTGAAGGTATCAAATTAAAGAATTCATAACCTGGAACCTGATTAAAACCTTTTGCTACTAACCTGGCCTTGTGTCTCTGAATGGAACCATCTGCTTTCCTCTTGGTGCAAAAAACCATTTGCAACCAATAACATTCATATCAGGCTTGGAGGGAATAAGACACCACGTTTGATTATGTAAGAGATCATTAAACTCTTGATCCATTGCTTTCTGCCATTTAGGATGCTTGACTGCCTGTGAATAACATGTTGGATCAGTAGGATAAACCTATACAGTCAAGCCTGCAGGAGGAGCACGAGATTTGCTTCTAGTGTCCATGGCATGAGTTCGCTCATTTGGGCGTGTGGATCGACCATACGGACGGCCACGAGGCCGTTTTTCTGTCACCGTAGGGAGTGTAGGAGCCACCTGAGCAGGATTTGTGGAAGGCGGGCATGGATTTAACACTGATTCGGCCCAAGGACGTGGCATAGTGTCTGAAGGAGCTCGCAAGACAGTCTTAGCAGCAAAGGGGAAAACCATCTCAGCAAATCGGACATGTCTACACACATATATCTTATTAGTTTGTAAGTCCATGCACCTATACCCCTAAAGAACTATGGGTAACGTAGAAAGACACAAGGAGAGGACCTATAACCCATTTTGTGACGATTATAGGGCCTTAAGTGAGGATAACATAGACAACCAAAGACAAGAAGAAAGAAATAGGAAGGAGGGGATTTATGAAACATAAGATGAGGACTGGAGTTATTTAACACAGAGGATGTCATTTTATTGATTAAATATACCACAGTCTCAAACACATAATCCCAAAGCTTAGATGGAACGGAGGCATGGGCCATGAGTGCTAGACCAGTTTCAACTATATGTCTGTGTTTCCTCTCAACACGACCATTCTGTTCATGAGTATACGCACACGATTGCCTATGATGGATCCCTAACTGAACAAAAGATTGATGTAGCTTTTTGTATTCAGCTCCCAAATCAGACTGAATGGATTTTATTTTTCTGTTAAATGATCTCTCAACAAGGGTACGAAACCTATCAAAAATAGCATAGAGATCAGATTTTAGTTTCATCGGAAAGAACCAAGTGTAGCGAGAGTAATCATCAACAAAAATGAAAAAATAACGATAGCTATTTGTAAATAATAAAGGAGCTGGACCCCAAATATCAGTGTATACTAAATCAAGTGATAAGCACCAAGGATAACACTTATAAGGGGTCTTTATTAGATTAAAATCACATCGTTTCGGCATCCAATTACAACAATCACATGCATTCCAGCTCAAATGCGATCAGTTTCCTCTAACAACATTTCTAGATAGAGTTTTTAAGCATTTTACAGGTTGAAGAGGGATTTGAAGCCAAAATGGAGCAAAAAGATGAACAAGCCAACATGCAGTTACGCCTCACGCCACCTCACACGCGTGTGGATGGGCGTGGAATCATTCCAGAGAGTCCCCACGCCACTCACACGCGTGTGAGCAAGCGTGGTCGGGCCAAGGGTTATTTTGGGAAACTTGTCCCTTTTCTTTGTCACCTATATAAATCCCTTTTTGTCCAAAACCTAAGGAGGAGAGAAGAAGATCAGAAAAATTGATAGAATAGAATAGTATAGATCTAGAGGGTTTTCTCCCCTCTTGGGGGAAAATTCCTTTCATTCATAGATAGAATAGATTAAGGGCAAGAAGATAGATTGGGATTCAAGATCAAGGTTGTAAGATCTCCTTTTCTAAGGGGTGGTAACCATTTTCTTTAATTTCTAATTCAATACTTGTTTCTTTGAACTCCCTTTCCCTTTTCTTGTTTCTTATTATGTTAGAGTAGATTATATAGGGGATTGGTGGCCCCATGGTAGATCTATGTGGA
>CM008339.1:10258141-10273027 GCA_002525835.2 Ipomoea batatas
AATGGCCAAATGCTAAAATTACATTAGCTAACTACAACAACAAAGCGCTCGATATAATCTTCTCATTGATGAATGAAGATCAATTCACGCTAATTGTTAGCTGCAATTCTGCAAAGATGTGTGGGAAATATTGGAGACCACGTATGAAGGAACAAATTCTGTAAAATAGTCCAAATTGTAGTTGGTTCAAACTGATTTTGAACAAATCAGGATGAAGGAGGAAGAAACCATATTAGAGTTTCATGTACGGGTTCAGGAACTTGCAAATCGGGCTACAGTTCTTGGTGAACCATTTCCCCAATGAAAACTAGTAAAGAAAATTCTCAGGTGTCTGCATCAGCCGTCCCGAATGAAAATAACGGTCATTCAGGAGCATGTTGGTTGGGAAAATAAATCTGTGGCACAACTGATGGGAAATCTACACATTTATAAAATGGAGATTTTCTCATATCATAACAAAAAGGAGAAAAATATTACCTTTGTTGATGAAGAACACGATTCTAAGTCAAACCCAGATGAGTCTTAAGGATCCAGTTATTTTGCTAACTAAACAATTTTCTATGTTTTTTTAAACACGTAAAACAAAGGAATTCCTCACGTGGTGGCAAACCTCAAAATTATAAAGGAACAAGCTCAACCTCATCAAAATGCTCAACTCAAAATGGTTATTCAAATCACAACAATAGCTCATCCTCACGATCTTCTCAGTCGAGGGAATACTCCTCCAATAATAAGTCTAACAGCAATGGGACTCGGTGTTACAAATGTGAATGATATGGGCTTGTTCAATCTGAGTGCCCTACGTATTTAAGGAGAAAAAGTCCATGTCTGCACTAACATGGAGTGATGACGAACCCAAATCAGGTCCCTCTAAGTCTGAAACATAAGAAATTTCATGGAATTTTGTTACTTTCACAACTCTGGCAGACTCTGAGCTAGAATCAGAACGTGTGTAGTATACATTAGCCGAAAACAAAGAGCTACCAGCTCCCTCGTTTAAACAAGAGTATAAAAAATTGTACTTAAAATGAGAGATTTTACTAAAAGTTAATTGTTCACTGTCAAGTCAAGTTAAATTATTGGAGAATTCTCAAAAACTGTACAAAAATCAAGTTTCTGATAGAGACATTATTATAAAAGCTGGACTTGCTTGTGAAGACAAACTGAAACAGAAGCAGGAAATTATAAAGAGGCGAATAAAGATGATAGACAATACATCCAGTATGGATCAAATACTTGATTATGGACAAAATCCTACCACAAAGTTTAGTTTGGGCTTCATTAGAGATAAAATCCACGACAACACTATCTTTGTCAAAGCTACTATTATTGACTCATATATACCAAAATCTAGCACAACTCAGCGAAATTATTTCAATTTAAGACAAACTAAGATAAATTATAAGACTTATAATCATGTTTGTCATTATTGCAAGTTACGAGGACATACAAGGTCAGAATGCTTCTATTTTTACAAAGATCAAAGACCAGAGAAATATACTCATAAGCATATTACTCCATTTGTAAAGCAAGCCTGGGTAAATAAAGCCAATTTGTAATAAACATCTACTCCTAAAATATAGCGCACATACTAACGTTGAATGGTGCAATCAGACCCTGTCTATTAAATATTTATTCAAATACATGAACAAAGGAAATGATAGGGTCAGGGCAGAATTCAAGAGTAGTTCAGTGAATGCTCTTAATAGTGATGTGGTCAATGAGATTAACATGTACTACGATTGTCGCTATAAATCAGCATCTAAAGCAAATTGACGACTATTTGGATACTTGATACATTATCGAACCGAACCTGTGGAGAGGTTAAATTTCCACTTAGAGAATCAGTAGAATGTTGTCTATGGTGAAGTCTGCCCCTCGACGAGATTGTGGAGAACCAAACGGTTAAGCACAACCAATTCAAGGATTGGTTTGAGGCAAACAAAATATACGAAGAAGCCCAATCACTCACTTATGCAGAGTTCCCTAGTAAGTTTGTCTGGAGACAACATTTGCTTGAATGACATTTAAGGAAGAAAGGCTTCTCCATAGGATGATTGCTCTATGTTCCACTAGGGTGTGGAGAATTATACTATCTTCGATGCCTTTTAAATCTGGTACATGGACCTTCTAGCCACGAGGATATTCGCACTGTTGCGGGGGTCATTCACAAATCGTTCAGGGATGCATGCTAAGAATATGGATTATTAGATGATGACAAGGAGTATATTGACGGCATTACTGACTCGAGTTACTAGACATCCGTGTATGCTTTGCGAAGGTTGTTTGCTACGCTGCTCATTTCAAGTTCAATCAGTAGGCCAGAGGTGGTGTGGAATTCCGTTTGGAAATTTCTTGTCGAGGATGCACAGTTTCAGCGTTGACGTTTCATATGCAGAATCTAAGTATATCGAGCTCAAATCTATTAATTTGACTTTGTTATTTTCTTATCATTATTTCTATAAAAAAAAAAGTAAATTGTTGATTTCTTTGTTTCTTTTTTGGCCTATTAAGAGTTGGTGTTTTCAGATTCAGATAAGAAACAGTTCGCTCTAGTGGAGTTAGAGAAGTTGTTATCTTTGTGGGGGAAGAGCCTAAGGGTTTTTCTAGAAATGCCAATTCCCAACCAAACCAGCATGACTTTGATGGAAAACATGTTGATAGTCGAAGAGTTGCGTATGACAAGAAATCATTGAAGACAGAGCATGAAAAGCTGGTAACACAATTGACGGTCGAGCAGAAAATGTCTACGGCTCTGTCTTGAATGATATTGATTCCAATGGAGGTGGATTATTGTTCTTTGTGTACGGTTACGGAGGAACAGACAAGACATTCATGTGGAGAATGTTATCATCAAAGATAAGGAGCCACAGTGATAGTGTTCTGAACATTGCTTCGAGTGGAATACCATCTTTGCCCTTGCCGGGAAGCAGGATGGCACATTCCATATTTGCTATATCACTCTCTTTGAACAAAGTTTCCACATGCAATATATCACAAGGTAGTGACCTTGCTGAGCTTATAATAACGAGCAAATTGATTATATGAGACGAGACACTAATGACAAACAAACACTATTTTGAAGCATTAGACAAAACTATGAGGGATCTATTAAGGTTTGTCATACCAGGTAGTGTTGAAAAGACTTTTGGTAGAAAGAAAATAGTTTTAGACGGTGATTTTAGACAGATTCTTCCCGTTATTACAAAAGCAACAAGACCAGTAGTTGCCGAAGCTAGTATTAATTCTTCCTACCTCTAGATGAATTGCAAGGTATTGGGGTTCACAAAGAACTTGAGACAATGAAGCTTAGCTTCAACGGAAGATAGATAGACAGTTGATTGACTTTCAACATTGATTGCAAACATTAGAGATGAAATTACAGGGGTTGTATACAACGACTTGTCTGAGATTGATATTCCGGCAAAGTTTTTGTTGAAGTATGCACCTGATCCCATAGAAATTATGGTGGAAAGCACTTTCCCAAGCGTGAGATATGACATGCTTGATGAGTAGCACCTAGAAGGCTGAGCGGTCCTCTCTCCGACTTTAGATGTCATTGATCAAATTAATCAGTGCATGTGCGACATGAACACCATAGAAAGATTAACATATTTAAGTTGTGACTCTTTGTGTAAGGCAGAATTAGACAGTGAAAATCTATCAGAAGTACACACTCCTAAATTCGTAAATAGTTTGAGATTGTCTATACTCCCTAATCATCATTGACATTAAAGGTTAGTGCACCTGTTATGTTATTGCAGCACATAGACCACTCTCTTGGTCTTTGTAACGGTACGCGTCTCATTGTCACAAGATTGACAAATCACATTGTCGAAGCAAGAATAGTTAATGAGACACATGAAGGAATCGAAGTTCTTATCCCTCGAATGTCTCTCACTCCTTCTGATACAAGATTGCCCTTCAAGTTCCAACGTAAACAATTCTCGTTGATGCTCGCATATGCCATGACTATCAACAAAAGCCAAGGCCAAACACTAACTCATGTTGGGTTATTGCTGAAAAAGCTGGTGTTTAATCACGATAACTTATACGTGGCTTTTTCTCGAGTCACCCATCCTGATGGCCTAAAGATGTTAGCTCTAGACGATGATGGACAACATTCTATTACTACTACTAATGTCTTCTACAAAGAAGTTTTCAATAATGTGTTATTCTAACCGATGATATTATGTTTTTTTTTCAAAGAGCACATTTGTCCAAGTTATACAAATCCTAAATATTGATATATAAATTCTCAAAGTTTCAGCACAAGATGCTTACATATACACATTAGCTATTAATTCAACAATTATTTGGTCGAATTCAAGCAAGGATAACATCACAAAACATAATTATTCCAAACCATCTTTTCAATTGCATTATATAATATTTGAAGTTATAATTTATATTATTATATATCAATCCAAATATTCTTAAAATATTATAGCAAATTCATTCCGTGCATTGCACAGGTGAAAATACTAGTAATAATAATAATATTGGCGGCTATTCCAACTACTCGTATAGTGTTTAAAAAAGAATATACCTATAGATACAAATAAAGAGCTGAATAAAACATAGAGTTAATGTCATATGGCATATGGGGTCCTCTAAGTATAACGATTTTGCCACGTTTAGTCCTAAACTTTCAAACTGACCACTCATAGTCCTTCGAGTTTCAAATTGCTACCATCAGTGGTCTAAGTTAACCGCCACCCCTAGTACTTCAACTTTCAAAATTTAACCAGCTGACGTCCTCATGGAATGACCATGGGTGGTTAACTTGGACTACGGATGGTGACAATGTCAAAGTCGAAGGATCACGGTGGTCAATTTGAAAGTTTAGGACTAAACGTGAGAGAAAGAAATTGATATATTGTACGTTCAAAACAGATAATAGGTGAATGAGAAATTGAGTTTCAAAATAGATCCATTTAAGTTGGAAAATGAAGGTGAAAAAGGTTTGGAAGAAGCCTTTGTCCGATATTAAAAAAAGAAGTGAGCTTACATCACTATATATATAATAGTCTTTTAAAAATAGTTTGATTTGTATAGCTTAGGAGCTCTTTCTAAGCTTGACTTGCTTGAAAAATTTCCCGTTTATACTTTGGAAGGACAGTGACTCGGATTTTTTTTTTTTTAGTACTACTGACTATGTTACAATGTAGTATCTGTTCATAGCTACTTTCTCAACCTACTGAAGCACAAAGAGTCAATAGTTGCCTCCACTGAGGCTCGAACCCACTCCCATCATACATGTGGGAGTGTAAATCGGGACACAGTGACTCAATTTTAAGGAAGGAAAGTGTTAATATTATTCACATATGTACAATGACTCGGTTTTAAAGAAAATGTTAATACTATTCACAGGTACGTCAAAAATATTATTTTCCAACATAGATTAGTAATCCGGAAAAGTGTAGAAATATTCTTCATTTTACTCGGAAATCTTTTTATTCTCCTCCTCCATCCATCTTAAAGTTATTATTGATTATCTCTATGTATGAAGTCTCCTTTTTTAGATGTACTTGAACATCAAAACCTTTTTAAAATCTCGTCAAACGTAAATGGACGTCGATAAAGACATTAGAAACTAACATTTTTAGTTTTTAAAATGTTCATTAATAAAATCATTTCTAACAAATATTCTGAGATGTCAAACATTTTTTTTTTTGAGAATGAGATGTCAAACATTTTAGTCATCGTTAAAAATACATTATTTGATATCACAAATTTTCAACATAACGTCCGAGTTCCGACTTGTATGTTGCTAATGAACATTATTTTTTTTAATTTTTTTTTATAGTGCATATGGTGGGACTAAAAGATTATACTCAAAATTATTTTTTAAATCAATTTCCTAATCCTACCATACTAATTACTGTTTATTATTATTGCAAATTATTTTTACTTTTGAAGTTCTGATCCACCATTGTTAAGTCAATTTTATATTTAGTCTCTAACCATTATATTTTTTATATTTGATGCACAAGTTTAAATTTTTTATACATCACATTTAAAAGTCATACCAACTTAATCAATACATTTAGAGAGAACATATGTTTTCAAACCAAAATCTAATGCATTTCGATAATTTTTCACTGAAAATTTGATCATATAAATAAAATGTGACACAAAATTAAAAATGGCGCACTAAATACGACATTTAATAAAATTACTTAATTAATAATGAATGAGTTCTGCCAATGATCGACTTTGTGGTCAAGTGACATGTAGTGACTTTCTTAAATGGAAGGTCAGATCGAGCTTCAGTGGAGACAGGCCTTACGTAGCAATTTGTGATTAGTTGTTTTCATCATGTGAGTCTCAATGAAGATATGGTCAACATCAAAATTTGAGAATAAGAGTAGTATTTTTCAATAATCAATAGACACATAGGATATAAATAATTATTATTATTGCCATATCTAGTGATGATTATCGGAGTAGTGTGAGGGAAGGACATTGTGGGACTGACTAGAAATACATAGGCGGTCGGCTAATAAAAAGACCGCAAGTCAACAATACTGTTGGGGTTTGTTGTAACCAAATGAAAAGAATCATTAAAACACACCTATTTAAGCATGCACCGCACTAACACAAAGCTGCCCACTCCTAAAGCGCAAAACTTTAATTTGTACTTTTTTTTTTTTTTTTCATAATCCAAATTCCTTGACTTCATACTGGTATCTTGTACCCATGAACCCACTTTAAAGCTCATAAATTTTAGCATTTTTTCAAACTGCATTGTACGTGATTGTAGGCAGAACATCTATCTCTACATTTAATTTGCACATTAGCTACAACTTCATATGTTTGTGTTACATTTGATTATCTTGTTTGATATGCACCATATGCATGCTTATTTAGATGGGAGCCTAGTATAAGTTTAATAACTTCGGGTTGAGTAGAGAGGTTATAGTATATACCAGAGATCAATTTTAAAAATATAAAGTTTTACAATGGTAGATGGAAGAGAAATTGTCAGAAGATTTTAATTAAATGTGGTGTTTAATGAATATGATGATTTTATAGTTTTAATCAACTGTCGTAACTCAGTCTCACATATGTTATATATAGATATGGAGTGTTATGGTATGATAGATTATATGCAATGAAAAACAAGACATGTCAATACGAGTTGCGCTTACCTTTTAATTCTACTAAATGTCAAATATTTACAAATAGAATCTCTAAACTTTAACTTGATATTATTCTAATCAACGTCAAATATTTACAAATTGGATCTCTAAACTTTAACATTATAATATCAAGATTGAATTGGGTTACATTAATAATTGAATGTGACAATCATTGCCAAAATGAACATTTTGATAAGCACATTATGAAAATTTTTCGTGAACCAAATATTTTATTTCAGAATAACAACAACAAAATTGAATTCAATATTAGAGATAACTACAAAATGCACATATATAAAAAAAAATTAAATATATTGCATAACTTAAAGATAAAATTGAAAATTATACTTTAAGAAAAAATTAAGACTATACTACAGTCAATTTTCCAACTTCTTCCCGTGAAAATTTATTATTTTCGATTAATAACTAGGCAGGATCTTATATACTTTGGTATATCTCTTATACGGGAGAGAGAAATCATTTAGCTTAGGGCGCATGCTAGCTAGCTCCAGTTAGGACTCCTATATATTTGAACAATCTCATTCAACACAATTCATACAGTTCTCATATAGTATCAGTTAGTTATAGTTCCAATTATCAAATTCGAAGCATATTGTTCAATATTCCATTGCAATTACCCATCACGGGTCAAGAGTACTTGGTCGGCGTAAGCTAAGAGGACTACCAGGCTGCCATGGCGGTCATGCAGAAAGAAATCTATGCTAGCCTGGCCGCCCGCTTCAAGGACTTCACTCTAGAGAGGTATGGCCTCCCGGCTGCCTTGGAGGATGGCAGCACACAACCCCTAGCTGCCTCCGCACCTGAACAAGGGCCGCTATCCTGGACCAAACAGGTGCGAGACAGGGGAATTCAAACAAATGTTTTAGATTTCCAGAGTACCCGGAGAGATAGAATGTCGAACCAGAGGGTCCTTCAGTCATGGTCGATCCTGAAGTCTCTGCCCACATAAGAAAGCTTTTGTTCCCGGCCCTGGGGAGGAGGGGGGCTCTATGGGACATCTATCTACAGGAGGCTGCACTTTTAGGGAAAGAGAGGGAGGACGAACTGTAACACTTACCACTATTACATTGTTATAATATAGGTAGTAAATTATAATAATAAAGGTAATTGTTATTTGGTGCATTACTTCCATACAATCTTTTGTTAATTAAGGTAAATACTTAATGGTGATTGGAAGAGTAATTGGGGAAGGGATAGATTACCATATTGATGGCATATGGATCGTATAAATAGAGCCCTTTGGTCCTCTCACTGCTTGAACATTCATTCCTCTACACCATCAAGAGAGGGTTGAGAAAGTGAGAGAAACAATACTGTTACTCTGTTGTAGTAGTCCCGTGATTACACAACCTTTTTCAATTAGAAGCTATGGCTGGAGGTTAGTATTTTAATAGATTCGTATATCACATGTTTATATTATTATGTGAATTATATGATTACACGAACTTCATTCGGTAGCAGAAGGGTATCGAGTCATTGGTAACACCGCCTCATTTCGGGACCGGATCAAAACCCGATTCACTTGGCAGCCAGCAGATTCCACTAGACTATGAGAATTTGAACTCGGCGCGAGACGCTTTGGCTGGGGCACTTGATGATGTATTGGTGGACCTGGAAGGTGGGGATGAAGAACCGGCTAGAGGCCTAGAACGATAGCGCCGCCCATCTGCTGATCAACCTGCCACCTCTTTTGGTCCAACGGAGGAGGCTGGTCCCGCCACAGCTAGCTAGGGAAGTGCTTATGGCCCCCTCACCCCCCCCCTTTTCCTACTATAAAGTACTTACTCCCCTTCGTGGGATTTTCCTTAATGAATTCAAACTTTCTCTTCCCTACCAATCTACTTGTCTTTATCTTTTCCTACAAATTTATTAGTTAAGGAAATCTGGTAGCCAGTCGACCGTCCCAAACGTATGTCTCAAATGACTAAGTCAGCTCAGTCCCTTAGTGGACCAGGCCGACTGCCTACGAGTTCATCTCAATCGAGTGGCTTATTATGAACTAGTAGTTACCCGTCTACCTAGACTTGTCATCACGACCATGAGGGCCAGGATGCCTGCCTCATTGCCTTAGCAAAATCTGGGAAAACCTTCTCCTACTTACGCCTACGGCTAGCCGACTGGCTGACCACATGCAGATCCGTCTGACTTGGGCTCGCGTGAAGGCCTAGTCCGGGTACCTTCATACAAACTAGCTCCTTCTCGTCTACCTGCATCATTGCGACTTAGATTCTTCTCTGACTTTATTGCTAATGTTTGTAAAAACCAGATTAGCCCGCCTCACTAAGAGGGGTGGCTAGTCGACTCCTGACCCATCCAAACGCTATTTAGTGTACTTAGTTAGGCAGCATGGTCGCCCGCTTCACAGCCTAGGACGCTTGAAAAAGCACAGTCAGCCGGCCTCGCGGGGAAAGGGTGACTGGTTGGCTCCCAACCTTCTTTAACGCCACAGTTTGAGAAATGATTTCATGAACTAACGACTTTTATTACGAAGTAGCTAAGTAATAAACAAGCAGTCTGACAGCTGAGTGCCTACATTAAATGATGCTTAAAAGAAAAGAGTAGTTAAACTATTGATAGAATTTCTTTAAGTGGATGGCGTTTGATGACCTGTCCACCAGCTGGCCTTCCATAGTCTCTAGTCGGTAGGTTCCCGAGTAAACTACCACCAAGATCCAGTAAGGTCCTTCCCATTTGACCGCTAGCTTTCCTCCCTAGTAGGTCGATTGGCCTCCCGATTCATCAGGACTAAGTCGCCCACATAGAAGTACTTCACATTAGCCTGCTTGTCTTGGTATCGCTTGACTGCCTGCTGGTACTCGACCATCCGCGCGTAGGCGGCGTCCCTCCTTTCTTCTAAGAAATTCTTTTCAATTTGTAGTTTCTCTTCGTTGCCTTCTTCGTTGTATAGTAAGATCTGCCGACTGGGTACTTGGACTGTAGTAGGCACCTTGGCTTTGAACCCATAGGCCCTGGCAAAAGGGCGTCTATCTAGTCGTCAGGCGGGAAGTCGTCCGATACGTCCACAAGACCTTCTTCATCTAGTCGACCCATGTTCCGCGTTGCTCTTCCAACCTCTTTCTAAACTCATCCAAGATGGTGCGATTGAGGTTCTCTATCTGCCCATTAGATTGCGGGTAAGCCTTAACCACCATGATGTGGTGGATGCCGTGTTGAATGCAAAATGCGACGAATGATCGGTTATCAGTCTTCCAACCGTTATCAGTGACCAGCTGCTCGAGCAAGCCGAATTTACAAATGATGTTCTTCTAGAGGAACCGACGGCATTGGTAGTTAGTGATATTTGCTAAGGGCTCAACCTCTCCCCACTTAGTGAAGTAGTTAACATCTGCGATACAAAATAAATGCCAATTGAGTAAATCAACACCCCAATTCAAAAAAGGGATAACCATGGTAACCGGGGTAAAAAATGTGACCGGTCGAGTGTCTGTTTTGGCAAAGGACTCGAAAGTGGGGCACTTCATGAGTTTTGCTATGTAGTCTTTTACCATGGTTGGCCAATAATACCCTTAAATGACTAGCTTCCTAGCCAAAGTGTTGGCGCCCTGATGGGCTGCACAGACTCCTCAATGAGCTTCCTCTATTACGGCTTTAGCCTCATCAGGGAGCAGGCACCGTAGCAGCGGACTACCAAAAGATCGCTTGAACAATTTGTGATACCCTGATTTTCACTAAGGAAAATAATTAGTATTAGTCTTTTGAGATTTAAAAAAAAAAACAAATAAAGAATTTATCTTTTGTTTATGTAAAGATTTGAACCCTAAACCTTTTTATTAAACTCTATAATCTTTACCATTAAGCCATTAAAACTTCCATGTCTTAGTTTTTGTTCATCAACTATACCTTATTATGTTGATAAACTATTTTATGTTACAAATGTTATTATATTTTAAATAATTAATTATACGGTCCATAACTATTATTTATTACAGTATGTGACTGAATTTATTTGAAGAAATATTACAAAAATTATTTTGTATTTTCGGTAATGTATATATATACCTTATATTATATTATATTCATTATCTTATATTTATAAGACTTAGAATATGGTCTTAAATTGTGTCCACATTCATTTAGCATGGGATAATACTTAGTCAACTAATTAGCACTCATCACTCCCTTATCAAATATTAGTTCTTGATTAATTTCTCAATTATCTCTAATCTTCATAATTAAGAATATCTTTTTCCTTTTTCTCTGACTAAGACAAATATATTTTTCCTTCATCTCTTTCTCCTTATTTTGGCCGTAATTTTCCCCTGCGTTTTCCTCTCATATTGGCCGAAAAAATTTCCTCTATAATTTATAAGAAAAAAAAAATTCTTAATTAAGAATGAGAGTATCAAGTTTTTCAAAAAGGATCATTAGAAGATCAAGAGTAGGCTCGAAGTTTTTTTTGAGGATTTCTAAGGAAAACAAGTAAGTGTTTGTGTCCACTTCATTATTCCACTTTGTGAAATTTGTGTTTTTAAGTTATCAAAGTTTATCTTTTTGTAATTATAAGTGGTTATGTCCACTTATTTCTTGCCCGGAAATTATATGTATGAGCTTTATGAATTTTAGTATTATAGATGAATAATGGACATATGCATATTGTTCATGAATTACGGAGATTTTGTGTACTTGTGTTATATGGATTATATGTATATAAATATATATACATTCCTGTGTGCCAAACTAAATTATATTATAGCTCTAGAATTATATGTATATTGAGGTATATATATATATTTACTATATACATACGTTTTGAAAGAAAGAAAAAATTAGAAGATATGTATACAGTATTTCATATATATATCATTTTTTATAGTATATATATATTATTTCAAAAAAATAGAATTATTAGATAGTCTATGTACGTATATTCGTTTTATATATATGTTAGTGTATTTACGTACATATGAAATATATATTAAGTATAATTAAATATATTGGATTATTCTTAAATGAAATGCATATGCTTTGTTGAGATTTGTGAGATTTCCGTGTACTTATATGATATATAATGAAATAGTATATAAAATAATTATTATGTGTATTATTTAGTATATATGTTAAAGTACGTAAAAATAAATTGTATACATAAATTATTATTGTAAAGTGATGGAGTATAGATTGGATTATAAATGAGGTAGAATCATTGTTATATGTGTATGTGTATACATATATCTTGTTAGGGAAGTGTGTATTAAATTGATTTTGAGCATTTAGAAATTTATGATAAATAGTGGAGTGTGTACTTCATATTTGATTGAATTAGTTTTGAGCCTAAAAGCTAAAATGTTTTGGTGGTTAAAAATATATTAAAATAAAATTTTATGAGGAAAAACTTATGGAAGATATGGTATGTTCCCGTTTTATGGGATATGGTGTGTTCCCGTTTTATGGGATATGGTGTGTTCCCATTATATGGGATATGGTGTGCTCCCGTTATATGGGATATGGTGTGCTCCCGTTACGGGATATGGTGTGCTCCCGTTACGGGATATGGTGTGCTCCCGTTACGGGATATGGTATGCTCCCGTTACGGGATATGGTATGCTCCCTTTACGGGATATGGTATGATTCCTATGGAATATGGTTATTCCATAAGTGTGTTTTATTAAAGTATTACCCTTCAAGTGGATTACATTTTATTATAAAAATTTATATATGATTTTTCGAATGGTTGAGAGAAATAATATGTTTGGATACTAAGGTTTGGGATACGTACAAAAGAGCCTTTTGGCTAAGTATTTTAAAAACTATACATATCTTTATTAAAAACTTATTTTACAGGGTGGTAAACCTTACTTAGTAATGTTTTGCTAATCCCGTTTGTTTTTTATGTTTTTGGAAATTATATTTTGTTCAGGTAATTGATTATGGTTGATGAAGGATGAGAGCATGGATATAAGATTGATCAAAGTGATAGATTTATTTCAAGGAGAAATATTGAAATTGTAATAGATAGATATTGTTTTTCTTAGACAATATTTTTTTGGTTTAGCCTTGCATCTAGTCTTGATAGGTCTAGATGTGGCGGTAGCACCCTATAAGAGTTGAGATTGAATTATGATTTGTTTTAGACTTGGGGATGATGGTCTATATATTTTTAAATAAATCAATTTTTGGATATTTCTATTTTTTTTAAAAGTTTCTATCTTTAAAAGTGCTATAAATAGTAATTTTTGGAATTGATAAACTTGGGGGTGTTACACAATTGGCCATCGACTACCATGTAGGACGACGTTATTCTCCTCACCAGGTCTGCCTCCTCCTTGTTGTTAAGCAACTCACACTTGTCCTTGTATCTCAGAATGTTTGCTATCCAGAACCATTCAGGCTGGGTGATTGGGTTCGAGTGCGCAGAAGGTGCCGAAGTGACTTGATAGACGAGTAGCATTTCGGTACTTGGCCTCTCAACCACCTCCATTCGGCAGGCTAATGATAAATGGTCAGCCAGGTCACCTAGCGCCAGCTTAGATAATAGATCTGCCTCTTTGTTTTCGGGCCTTGGCACATGGATGATTTCGTAGGCGGTCAGCTTCCCGAGTAATCCCTTGGCTACGTCTTTGTATAATTTTAGTCTTTCCTCCATAGTGTCACATTCACTTGTCAATTGCCCCGACCACCAAGCAGGAGTTAGTCTTGACCAGCACCTAAGTGGCCTTAAGTGCTTGAGCCAAATAGAGCTCACCGATGACTGCCCCGCACTCGACTTTGTTGTTAAGGTGTAAAATTGATACTACAGGGCGTAGTATAGATGAAAGCTTTCTAGGGTGGTTAGCATGACTCCCCTACAACAATGACACGCACTGACAGGACCATTTGTCCGAATCTCCCACCACTCACAGCCTCTTTGGTGCCGAGTGAACCTCGTCGGCTTGCACTGAGCATTCTACTATGAAGTCGGCAAGGGCCTGGGCCTAATGGACGGATTGGGCAAGTACTCGATCCCGTACTGTGTGAGTTCCATTTCCCATTTAACTTGGCAGATAGAGGAAGTTGGACTGTGCAGGATGCTTGCCAATAGCCAGCCGATCAGAACTTTAACATGATGAGCTTGAAATTAAGGAACCAATTTCCTTACGGTCGTCACTAAGGCATATACCACTTTCTCAAGCGGGAAGTACCTGATCTCTGACCCTTTCAAGGTCCGGCCCACATAGTAGATAGGGTGTTGCGCTTTCTCTTCCTTCCGAACCAAAACCGAGCCCACAGCCTTCTAGGAGGCGGCTAGGTACAAAAACAGGCTCTCGCCTTCTTTGGGTTTTGCTAGCAGTGGAGGTGATAAGAGGTACTTCTTCATATCCTCGAAGGCCGCCTAGTATTCATCCATCCATTGGAAACATTCCCATTTTTTCATAGATTCGAAGAAGGGTAGAGCGCGATCGGTGGACTTGGAAAGGAACCGACTAAGAGCGACCAGCTGTCTGGTTAAGCGTTGCATCTCCTTAAGGTTTTTGGGCGGCTGCATATCTAGAATGACTCTCACCTTTTCTGGATTATGCTTGATTCCTCGTTTATTTACTGTACCCCAAGAATTTTCCTCTCCGTACTGTGAAACCACATTTCTTAGGGTTCAAGCACAAATTGTACCTTTGCATGATGCGGAAGCAATTGGCTAGGTCTTTTGCGTGGTCCTTTTCCTCCCTACTCTTGACTAGCATGCCATCCATGTAGGCAGCCATAAACTTGGCAATTAAGCTCTTAA
>CM008339.1:10302741-10314633 GCA_002525835.2 Ipomoea batatas
AGGTAGGCCAAACAGGCTAAATGCGTTTTGACAACTCTAAGCACAAGATATTCATAAGAAAGTAAAAAAGAGAAAAAAACTCTGCATCATTGTGCTGATGTATTGCCAAAGTTTTGGTATTGTTGATAAACATTCCAAATATTCTGAAAAACGTAAAGCCTAGTACTAGGATCAAACCTCTTTAATGTCCTGCAAACTTTTCAAATATAATAACAACTCAATTAGCTGGAAAGCATCATATCACCAGCCATTAACAAACAATATACATATTCTCAAGCCTTAAATTAAACAACGTTAAAGCAATATAAACAAACATCCTTAAAGCAATAGAAATATAAACAATCTTAAAGCAATACAAATAAACAATCCAATGCACTCTCACACTGTCTCATAAGCGAAAAATGGATTATCCTAAGATCACGCAAACAAAATCTCTCTCCAATCAATCAATAGGAATGACAAAGTAAAGCACACACCAAAGATGACCAATCTTTGTTCCATGTTTCTTCCCTTGCTAACAAACATGGAAAAACCCTTCTCGCTGCCAGGTGGGCATTAATCTCGATCTCTGATCTTGATGACTCGAGCATATTTTATGGACATGATAACTAAAAAAGGGTAATATTTCCTTATAAAGTCTCGTCGCAGAATTTTCAATCACGATCGACTAGTACTTGTACTATTACTATTAAGATGGAAAAGACGAGCACAACTATAAACTGAACAAATTGCCTGCAGACTCATCAAAAGCAAGAGCATAATTGCAGCCAAGACTGTGAGGAACCGCCATGACCCAAACACATATTGCTTCATGAGGTTTCCCATTTTAACCTTCCATCTCCCGTTGTAATACTTGTTCACATCCTCAATTGCCTTATCCAAGAAGGGCACTTTGGTCAACCTCACTGATCTGCTCATTCCATTCCACAACTTAGCCACATCCCCATCACTCTTCAATCGGTTCAAAATTATCCCTCTCTCCCTAAGCACCCTCGCATCCTCTTCAGTATCAATAATCCCATTCATTAATTCAGTATAACGGGTAAATACTACGGGCCCTGAAGCATTACAAGCCTCGTATGCTACAAGATTCCTTAACAATACCTGTTGAGATTATGAATTCACACATAATGTTACAACTTACAAGTTACAATAATCGTTGTTGAGCATTATATATATAAAAAATAAATGCGTAATGATTTATCAATATAAACTTTTAGTAAAAACGGATCATATATATCCTGGCCTTCAATTATTGGTTACAGATTTAGTAAAACTTGCCTGCACGGGATTATGTCCAGAGTGGCAGATCCAATAGTTATACCATGGACGCGGGGTCCACCTCAGAAGGTAGATACATGTCCATTTACTTACATAATATTCCAATTTACCTAATGAGTATTCACAATTTGAAGTGTTATGTGAACATTTAGTACGTAAGTTGTGAACATTCAATATGTAAATGGTGTATTTTGGACCCAGATTTACATTGCAAGTTGGACTCAGGTCCAGCAAATCCCTTGTGCCTACCGCCCGTAGGGACAATTTGGCTCTGGCTTTCATCGTGCCCGGATGTGAGGCCCTAACTTTTACAGTAATTTATCACTCTACTATTCTATATGACAGGATGGAGTGAGGGTCCTAAGAGAATTTTACTTTACTTTATTTTGAGTACTACTTACTTTGGTACAATGTAGTATTTAGTATCTGTTAATAACTACTCAAGTTTGAACCTACCCTTTCATATATCGAGTGTCACTAGACCACAAGGTTATTGGCACACTTTTGTGGGGAAGATTTAGTAAATTTAACGTGAATCATAAAACGCACCTCGGTGTTCAAGTCTAGACTAATGCAGGGGAGATAAAGCGCCACCTTTTTGTCGTCGAAGCAAATGCCGGCTATTCCTTCCTTTGCGGGAACAAAACTTACTCCAGCTTCGAACAGATCAGTCACCGACGGGATAGCGATTTCCTCCACTAACGGAGGCTTGTCGGCGTCCGGCGGGTTTTCGCCTTCGGGTTTTCCGTTGTCTTTCTCTTGATTATAGAGGCACAAGTAAGCAATGGGTTGCAGCACAAACTTTAGCCCAGGGAGATTCGACAGCAGCTTCCATGGCAGCTTCAACATAACCTTAACAGGCCGCGACAACACAACTCTCTTGATCAAACGCGCCGGGCCTTTCTGTATCTTCACGACAATTTTCCATACCTCGTCGGCAAGCTGTCGGACAGAACTAGGTTGTCCGAAAGATGTGTTTTCGCCGCCGTGGTCGGTTGGGGTCATACCCTCACCTTCCTCAGTTATTTCTGTGCTGCAACCTGTTATTCAGTCCAACGAAACCACTTAATAAGCCTAGTCAATTTACACAGCCTAATTAATGCTACATATTATTAGGGAAGATCTTACATAACCTTCACATTTGGGCACGATTAAATGGTACACAACGTCTAGCAAATGTGCGCATTCTTTGATCTCCACTTTGGGCAAAACTTCCACCATCTTGAATGGGGAAACCTCTTTGCAGAACCCAATCAGCATGCACATCAACGTGTTGTCTGCCACCTCCAAAGAAGAGGACTGAAATTCCAGCATTTTCCGCAGCACCAACAATGGGATTTGATTCTCCAGCATTACCATGTCCCTGAGAATGGCGTTGTGGGCAGATTTTCTCCCGGAAATGTCCACCAAATGTGACATTCTTGATGAAACCCTAGTCAGAATAACCTCCCCTTCTTGAGCTGCGTATACCTGAAGAAACTCCAGCAAGAACGCAGCGTCCACCGCCACCATCCACCCCAGAGTTTCGCAGTTGAAATTCAAGAACTTGTGGTAGTATGCTCGAATCCTATGCTCAAATTTGGTCACCTGCAGTTTAAACGTTACAATTGGGTATAACTCTCACACTACAATTGTCAGGATTGTGAAAAGTAAATCAATGCAAATTAGCAGTCTTTAAGTGGAAAGACCAGTGTCTGGTGCTCCACCTGAGTTCTTGCCCCTTAATTTAACACCTAAGGATCAACTGAGCTATCTGTGCGGACAGTGTATATCATTAATACCTGTTCAACAAGATGTTGGAACTTGAAAGTATGCAAATTCTTCTGAGTTCTCTTGGCGGCGGCGAGTTTGTACCTCTCCATCTCGTGGAGCTCCGGGCGCCAGTAATGGTAGGGGCCGATGGCCACCTGTTGGGGAACGTAGGAATCCGGATCAGCCACCATTAAATTCTTGGGTACGCTGAAAATGCTGACGGGGATTTCGGAGTCTTCTTCAATTTCCTCGTCCTGCAGGCTCCGCCGGACGTGAATGACCCACCGGCGTTCGTCGAAGCTGGAGCCGGAGTTTGATGGCATGTCGGAAGGATAGGCAGACATGTTTGTTTGTTTTATGAGATGTTGTTCGAGAACGGCGGTTTAAGTTAATTGGTATTGAATGGAGGGGGTTAATTAAGACTTTGAAGGTTTAATTAATTAATTAATTAATCTGTTTATTGTGTGATGTTACTGTGTAAGATCTTTTGTGGATGATGTTACCATTCTGCAAAATCTTAATTATTAGTTATACCTTATAAAATATGAATGTATAATAATATAGTTCAGTATTTAAAAATCACTATTTTAAGTATGTATTAATAGTAAAAGTCTAGAGGAGAATTGAATAGGCTATTTTTAAAAAAAATTTAAGAAAATAAAATTGAGTTAATTTCATTTTTGGTCTTAGATTTATAGGTGATAGTCCACTTTTAGTCATTTTTTATTAGTAGATCCACATTTGATCCTAGTATTATTGTAGTATGGTCATTTTTGGTCCTCCATCAACAAAATCGTTGAAATATGGTTAAATATAAAGGCATTTCGGTAATTTTTATACAAAGTAAGTTGACCCTACTATATTTTATGTTCATTTTTTTTTTAAAAATTCATAATTGAAGACTGAAATGTCTTTGTATTTAATTACGACATTAGAACTGCTTTGTTAATAAAGGACCAATAATAGTCATGCCACAATAATACTAGGACCAAATATGGATGTTCTAATAAAAAAGGATTAAACATGGACCACCATCTATAAATCTAGGACAAAAAATGGAATTAACTCAAATAAAATTTATCAAAAGTTATTTGCAATAGAAGTCTTAAACTTATCAAAGTTTGATTGTAGCTTGATTTGAGTTTGTTTTGTAAGTGTACTAAAATGCGTGTGTGATCTTGATCAATTAGCAAGCAAAGTAAGGGAAGAGAAATTCGTATAGTATATTTTTGTAATGGTTAAGGAACTTCTTACCCCACTCTTTTCCTCATAACCATAATGAGGATTTTATTAATATGATACATATAAAACTATACGTGAAATTAAGTCTTTCACATTAGTTACAAACAAAGCCAACTACATTACTTGTTATTAGAATGACTTTCTTCACCAAACTGCTCATTCATTACTTTCTGTCGTTCAAACTCCAAGGGTTGTCCACCAAATCCCTTAGCTTTGAGTGAAGATTGCCAACCTTCTAGTAGAGAGAAAGGTTTTAGTCTAGGAGACGGTTGAACAAAATTAAATCTAAATGATTCTTGAAAGTTTAGAATGGTTTTCGAGCTTTTGCTTGCTTGTGAACTCATTAAATAACTACTTTATCAACTTCTATATGCTCACTTTCTTCTTCTTCTTCCTAAGCTTCAAGATGGACTCTATTTATAAAGCTAGAGTGCCAAAAATTTAAATATACTTTGAAACTATATGTTGGTGCTCTATGAGTTCAAAAGGTTGAATTCTTATCTCTTCCTTTTATGTTGCACACCATTGATTCTTTGATATTAACCAATATTTTTTTTGGTATACAGTATTATTTTGTCTCCAAAAGTAACTTTGCAGCTATTCAGAACTTGTCTTAATGTTAGAAGTTTTGAGAAATGTGTCCAACAACTCTTTTCTCCATAAAGGCATTCTTTATTCATAGTACGGACTTCTTTTGTAGTACTTTAGTTCGGTAGATGACCTTGGATATGTTGCCCTGAGAAGATCTATCATGCCCTAACTTATACAGTTGTGTTGATTTCAGTTGTACGTTGGATGATAAAGCATCCACAGAAAGACCTCAACACATGAATTACAAGGTCTGCTATTGGCTAGCGCTATTTTTAACCCAAGTTCATAGATCAACTGTTGAAAAGTTTGCTTGGATATGCCAATTGCCAAACATATTGTTGATAAGATCTATTGCAGAACAATATGTTGTTTTATGACATCTTCGGGACTAGATATGTTAGATAACTGCTGAACCAATAATTAAGTCTTATTTTGACCTTTATAGAATTATTATTATATAGATATAGATTATCTTATCAAACTTAATACAAGCAATAGAAATTTGGGGATTACATTCTAAATCCCTTAATTTTATACAATAATAGCATCATTACAATCTAAATAACATTATTCCTAACCATCTAATACTATATGTTACACTACTTTAAAAAAAAAAATTAAACAAAACTTGATACGACAATATAATACGGAGTAGATTAAAAAAAGTAAAATGAAATAAAAATAAATATAATATTATGGGAATTTAATTTCTCTTCATATTTAATACGAGATAAAGTGAGGTGCAACCTCTTCTCATCGATTGCTGTAATAAAGGGGTGAATTTCGTTTTCAATTCAGAACATGTTCGAGAGACCACACTTACAATATATTTAATTATTTATTGTTAGGACAACATTCCTTGAGCATTAATTCACGTCCATGTCCAACTTTACTTTAATTATTAAAATAAAAAATAAAGAATTAATAATAAACAGCAAAGTAAAAGAGAATTAATTGGGCCTCTCTTAAGCTTTCAGTTCAAGGAATATATGTTCAATTAAACATCAATTTTTATTGCATAAAGGAAATTTATGCCTTTACATAATATGCCGATTATCAATGTCACTCTGAGACTCTGAGTGTATCATTATTGATACATTGATGATACTTGAAAATTATATTAATGTATCATCCTTTTGATTAATCATGTAGAATGGTATGTCATCACATAATTAAGGGAAAATCACAAGTTTGATATTTCAATTATTTCCCAACTGTCAATTAATGTAGTCTATAGTTTTCAATTTCAACTAATTTGATCCTCATATTACTTAAAATTTCGTCAATTAAACATTTAAACCCTTCTGAGGGACCAAAATGGTTATTTTCTCATTTTAAAACTTTTGTCAATTTGATCTTCAAAGGGTTTAGTTGATGACAATTTAAACAATTCGAGGATTAAATTGGTTGAAATTAAAAACTAGCTTGGGGACTACACTAACAGTACGTTAGAAAACAATTGAGGGATTAAAATTATAATTTCGCTCATAATGTTTAATTTACAAGTGTAGACACTATGTTGTATTTTCCTAGCCTAACCTTCCTTCCAAGCCATGGGGCTCCAAGTCTCTTGAATGGGTTTTTTGGCTTGAGGTTTTGGACCTTTTATCCGATTATTTAGTTTTTGGGGTGAACAATAATATACATATTACAAATTATTTGAAAATATTTTTTTTTAAAGAATAAAACGATTCTAATCCCAATTTGAATGAAAATTCAAGTGGTGTGTAATACACATTTTTCTTGATTTTTATTTCCTGAGAGTGTCAAAAAACATTGTAGCGTCAATCTCCCAAGATAAATTGAATTACAACGCTATATTTGAACATTCAAATATAATGCTTAGCTTTCATAGAAGTTAAACAAAAGAATATGATAGCCTAAAGAATGTACATATTTTATAATTATTTTAATTGTGATTTTATGTTTATTATTGTCAAATAGATTAATTTTAAGTTAAATCCTGTTAATTGTGTATTTTTGATAGGTGGGGACTTAATTGAAGGAAACTGTGAGATTTTGATGTCAAATTACGAGAAAGCTTAGTTTCTAATGGGAGTGGGTTCGAGCCTCAGTGGAGGCAACTGTTGAGTCGTTGTGCTTCAGTAGGTTGAGAAAGTAGCTATGAACAGATACTACATTATAACAGAGTCAGTAGTACTCTAAAAAAAGATTTCAAGGGTCAATTGAACAAAAAAGGAAAGAACATTAGAATTAAAAAAAAATATTAAAAAAAAACTTTTGTTTTTGTTTTTGTTTTTTGTTTTAAATTTTTTTTTTTAAAAAAAATTTTCCCCAGTAAACACATGACACCGTTGGAAGGAAAAGAAAAAGAATGAAAATATTGTGGAGTACAGAGGTAGCACATTCGCGAGGAAATTACAGTGAAGAGGAGAAGAAATTCGAGATTTCATCGCAAATATTTCCAAACTTATAATTTAATTTGAATTTGAATTCTCATTTTGATGTCTGAACCAACCATTATTACTCTGATGTGTAATACTGTAATATAACTAAAATAGTTGAATTTTAGACTTATGCAAATGGATGCCTTATTCAATTAAATAGAAAGATATAGTCACTGTCAAAAACAGTTCCTTTCATAGTATTGTATATTAATATATTATAAATTATAATAAGAAAATAAGAATTTAGAAAATGTTGCGTAAAATTAAAGAACAAACATGCATGAATTACAACGTTTATTAACTGTGTCAATTGTACCAATCATACATTCAATGAATTGTTGCCTAATCTGTCGAAGTCTCGAGGAATCTATCTTTGTGAAAATGAAAATTAAATCTGAAAATTTTTTCTTAAAATTATACACTAATTTCATTAAATTATAAGGCGTGTTGAGAAGAATATCAAACTGCTATAAATTATTTAATATTTTATAGTCAAATTATTTTAAATAATTGAAGGTGTATTTGTCTTAATTATAAACTAAACTGATAGTTAGAGTGCATATCTATTATAGAGATTTACGCTACTAATTCAACAATACATCAGAGTATACTGGTGGTGGCTGGGAGTCAAATTGTCATCCTGTTATTAAAGTGTCAACTTTAAATTAAGTGATCCATCATTTGAGTTAGCCCTGCAAAATTGTTTTAGTAGATTGTTTTTATTATTGAAGTTGTCTTGATCTCGTCCTATATTATCCTGATGAGGGCACGTGGATGCAGTAGGGAAAATTATTGTGTGGACCATGATCTACATAGTGTTGTGTGGAACATAATAAAATGTACATTTTTAATATACTAAAAGTATATTACTTGTTTACTGAATGTACACTATATAAAATAATGTACTTTTAGTACTTAAATAATGTAATTTTTCTTAATATATACATTTTTAATATACTAAAATAAATTATTCGTGTACTAAATATACATTATTTGATAGTATGGTGCATTGGTCCACATACACAATAATGATTTACACAGTAGGACCACGTTTATTTAGCAGTGCATGCAATAAGTTGTCGCGTATGTCCAAGATTTGTTTCCTCGCAGCCTTAGCTTAATAAACCCATTTCAACAATATAATTTATATGCATTCAAAGGAAAATGTGGCTTATATGAAATAGTATTAAATATACTTAATACTATAAATTTCCAATATCTAGTTAAAAGTCCTTTAATAATATATCCGCATGAAAATTGAACGTATGCCATATTATTTGGCTTTAGTCGAACTTTGATGTCATTATCAGTATAATAATTCAATTTAATTAGTGGTTGATCACCTGATCTCAAGTCATGGTTGAAAGTGATAGAGTGGATTTGAACCTCACCTCAAGTATTATTAAATTTGGGCTCTCTAAATAGGAGTTGTAACTCACGATTTACCCACTTCAAAAATTTTAGGGGCAAAATTCTATGAATTAGGATTAGTATGATATAACCTAGAAAACTTTTATGCATGAAAAAAAAAAAGAAAAAAATAATTAACCCAAGGACAGCTTAGACCAGTCATGCAAACATGTTCAACACGTGCTAAAAGAAGAACCAATTGGAAACAAATTAAAGGTCAAACTAATTTTATTAAATTACAAGGCGTATTGGAGAAGAATTTCAAGTATGAATTATTTAACATTTTATATTCAAATTATTTTAACTGACATACATTAAATATGGTGGTTGAAAAGAATAGTACAGACAAAAATAATGTTTTTTTTTTAGAATACTGTTGACCCTGTTACATGTAGTATCTGTCCATATACTTTCCCAACCCATTGAAGCCCAACAAAGTTAACATTGCCCTCACTGAGGCTCAAACCCATGACATCCCACTTGGGAGAATCACTTCATGCCGCTTGACCACAAGGCCTTTGGCGATAAAATGAGAAAGGAAATAAAAAGGAACAAAATTGTTCTTTATCTGACGAGAAGAACAAAAAAATTGGGATTAAAATGCGTTATTAATAGTTTAAATTAGATTGGGATATAGAGATTTGGAATTATACTATCGATGGAAATAAAGAATAGTAGAAGATAATGTATTTGATAGGGATTATTCCTCCAACGACCATGCGCTTGTACCGTGGTCGGTCCTAGCTACTCAGACCAAATCGGGTCCATCCCGAGCATCTCTGGTCAAGATGTGTTCCGATCCCCAGTCATTCGGCGATCTCGAGGTAAGCGATGACCTCGTGTTGGAACCCTCGGATGATTGTTGGTCTGACCTTCGGGCCTAAAGGCACCTTAGCTTGATGGCGATGACCAGAGGGCGTTGGCTACCTGACCTACACGTCGTGGACCAGCAACCGGCCTTGTGCATGACTCCCACGCGGCGTTCATGTCGTAGGCCCTGCACCAGTCCCCTAACACCTTATAAATATCGCATTTATATTACTTGAAGGAGAACTTTTGATTGTTTTCTTTTTAATAGCTAAGTGGTTCGAAAACCTCTGACTCATTGTCACATTAACTGAGCTTAACTCTTTGGATATAAACCTATTGTATCCGACTCATAATTAAGGAAATACGTTTGACCGTACGACCCATGTATTTAGTGTATCAGTATTAATAAGAATAGTCTTGCACGTAGGGGTGTAAATAATGCGGGCTAGTCCATCTCATTAGGTCCACCCCATTGTAGGTTATAATTTTTGCGGGCATTTGCCGGCAGACCCATGAGCTAAAATTCTTTAACCCTAACTCGTCTCATGCGAGCTCGTTGGCCAAATTGAAGAATTAAAGAAAAAATCATTATTATAATGTATGTGTGTCTGTGTATATATATATATATATATATATATAGCGAAAGAGAGTGAGTTAGGTTCATATGAGAACTTCTTCTTAAATGTGAACTTGTGTACCAATCTGATCCCTTTATTTTGTTTATTGAACGATCATGATTTTTTGGTTAGATAAGACTGGGTTCATTTTTTTTTTTTAATTCCTAATTTGTTAAGTTTATTTGTATGAGGGCATTTTAATCTTCTTTTTAACTAATACTTCCGCGTGTAGTTAGGGCCTAGGGGCATATTCCTAATTAAGAAGCTTCTGCTTCAATTCCTATGCATCATCCTCCTAATCATATCCACGGATTAATGGCGGGGAAATCAGAACTTCACCGGTCTAAATAGCGTCTACCGCGGCAACCAACCGTACGAGATAACTGGTCTTTTGCTTGTCATGCATTGCACTGTCACCTGTGCAAATCCACAAGCACGTTAGTGTATTTAGAAAAAATATTGCTAACTACCCATACTCTAACAAACATTCACAGAATGAATTTTAAGTGAATACAGATAGTATTTCATAGAAAATTGGAATAAGTAAGGAATAGATATGAATTGTATTCTATTATTTGGTTCGCTGAAAGAATAGACTTTAGGAATGTAATTTCAATATTTGGTTGGTTTAAGAAATAGAAATAGAATTAGAATGTGTTTAAAAAGGTTTAATAATAATAATATATTATTATTATTACTTACATTTTTAATATATAATACAAAAAAGGTATTTTCGGTATTATAGTATAAAAGCTATTCCCAAATACTTGGGAATAGCTAATACTAGAGGTCCTCTAGGAATGACTATTTTCCTTGCAAAGGGAATATATAGCTCATTTCCGGAAATGCTATTCCCAGGAATAGAATGACAAAACAAACAATGGAATAGGTCTATTCTCGAAAATGATATTTCATTCCCGACCTATTCCACGAATCAAATACACTGTGCATTAGCAGACTATTGGTGCAAGTGTGAGGGCACTGCTGTGCATTTGTTGCGAATTCGGTGTGCACCCTTACCATAACTGCGGTGCATTTCGAACTACTGAGCTTCTGTTCCTACACTTTTGAACCTCTAAAGTGCATTTTGTAAATTTGAATACACTCTGTTAAGCTGATTAATGGTCAATTATTACGAGTGCAATGAGTAATAATATTATATTAGTATGGGCACAAATGCTTTAAATTTGTTCTTCCTTGAAGTTTCACTCACACGAAGGCTCCTGAATGAGTTCAATTAGCTGGCAAACACTTTGATTATATATATAATTTGTACTTTAATATAAGCTACATACTTATCTACTTACAAATTAAATCATATTTATCATATTAAGTTTGCATGGGAAGGAGATTCCTGGCCTGTCTCCATCTCCAACAACCTTTTACCTTGTTTTTATTATTGTGGTTGTCTATCCCTTCCTATATATTTTTTTTTACATGCGATACAACACGTTTATCATTTCCTTCACCAATTTCTATATAAAAATGGTAGATGGGTAATCTTTAAGCTAAGTTCGGAATTCTTACTTGCTTGAGGCCACGCGTACGTATGCAGTAGGACCACGCTTAAAAAGTAAAAACCCCATTTCAATAATTTTATTATATTGTATTCAAAAGAAAATTTGGCATATATGTAACAATATTAAATAAACTTAACTTGCATTATTGTTTCGAACTAAATTAATATTTTTTTGGAATGTCTGGTGCACTCACAAAGTAGATAACGTGCATGGTCACTTTATAAATACGTACTACTGTACTGTATCGTCAAGCATATCCAT
>CM008339.1:10446375-10456477 GCA_002525835.2 Ipomoea batatas
ATATATATATATATATATATATATGTTTGTGTGTGTGTGTGAGTACAGTTCCCGTGCATTTGACCTTTTTAGATGCGGTTGCTTTAGGTGCGTAATTTTTATTTCTTAAGGTGCACGATTTTCCTTCTTAAGGTGCGCGATTTGTATGCTTAAGGTGCGTCAGTGTTGAAACTTAAGGTGATTGAACCTAAAGCTTAAGGTGTTTGATTTTCCTTCTTTAAGGTGCGTGATTTGTATGCTTAAGGTGTGTGAGTTGTTGAAACTTAAGGTACACCATTTTAAAACCTTAGGTGCGTGGTTTGTGTACTTAAGATACGCCATATTATATTGCATAAGGTGCGTAACTGCACAACCACATGGGAACCCTTCCATATATATATATATATATATATATATATATATGATGGTTTTATTGGGACCGATTTCACCATAAACTGGGTATAGGGGTACGAAATGGGGGGGGAGTATATAGGAAGAAAGTAGCTTTATTAACTGGGGCGCTAGGCCCAAAATAGCATGTACAAAGTCAGAGATATTGACCCAAAATGGCGGCCCAAAGAATACATAAATAATATATACTATAGCGCTAAGAAATTGAATAAGATCCAAAATGGTTGTCCGATAATAAATAAATAACACGAGCTAAAGGACTAACAAATAAAACAAAACTAAATATATTACTAACAGGACTCAAATCCTAGCGTGCCGGTAGGAGAGGAAAGACTCAAACCAATCAACCAAGACTCCAAGAGGCATTTAGTGAGCCAAGGGATACTAAGGGAGCGTTTGGTTCACGGAATGTTAGATTACCTTAGGGAATGTTAGATAACTGAGAATGTTAGATTCCTGTGTTTGGTTTAAAATTGAAGTATGTAAATAAGACAACGAAAAAGATTCCTGTGTTTGGTTTAAAATTGAAGTATGTAAATAAGACAACGAAAATAAGATAAAATTGATTAAAATGTCAAAAGCTCAATATTAGTAATAAGATAAGGGAATGTGAGATTACCTAAGAAATCGGGGTGTATCTCACATTCCCTTCCAATAGCTAAAAACTTCATCGGGATGCATGTTATGTTACATTCCCTGGGAATCTTACATAACTTGAACCAAACATGGAATCTTATATTCCCAAGCAAATATAACCTTAGTTATCTTATATAACTTGAACCAAACGCCCCCTTAAGGTGAGGGAAAACACCCTATTTATATTGTTGTAGGACTCACAGATCGTTGACAAATGGACAGCATCTGACAATCTTCATTCTTGGCCATACACGTTCTTCCCACTAATTTGTTTCCAGCACTAGTACAAATTGGACAAAAAAAATCAGTCTATTAGCATCTGTTTTTTTTAAATTAGAAGCTAATCCACAGACGGTGGCATTTATGTAATTTGGTAAATAACATTTAGCAACTGTTATATGAATACAACTAGGGCTAAAAGTGCAATTAAAAAAACGCTCACTTTTAGTCCTTGTTGTAAAATATAAACAGTCGCCAAAACAGGGCCTATTATAAAAATAAACCCTAGCTATTTCCCACTTAGTTCTCCCCAATCTGATTTCTCACTTAGCTCTCCTCGGCCGACGACGATTAGCTACAACGATGGAAGGTGGTAACGATAGCTGACTCCTCTCCCTCTTGTCGACGACGGTAGCGTCGGCGGTTTGAGCAGCGGCAGCGTTTGACGAGAATAGTGGCTACGACGAGTAGCTGCGCTGGGAGCAGCAGCGGCGGCATCGTGAGCAGCAGTGACGAGCGCGAGAACAATGGCGTCGAGCTTTGGCTTTGGCTGCTGGTAATAATGTTGCCTCCCCATCAGCGGCTTCGATGAACGTAGGCTTTTGCAATTGATAACTGAATTACAAGAATAGAGCAATACCTATATGAGAGTCAGCATAAGACTCTCCTAGCTTATAGGTACTAACTATTGACTACAACTAATCACAACTGACTAAACAATATAATATAAAGTTATTATATGTTACATGGTTAATACGCCCCCTCAAGCACAAGGTTGGGCAGAAACAACATTGAGCTTGGAGCGCAGAGTAGTGAAGCGCTTAGCTGGTAGTGGTTTGGTGAAGATGTCCGCTATTTGATCTTGAGTCGACACAAAACTGACCGCGAATTCCCCTGATGCAACCTTGTCTCGGACGAAGTGATAGTCGACATCAACATGCTTAGTGCGAGCATGAAAGACGGGATTAGCAGCCATATAAGTGGCACCCAAGTTGTTGCACCATAATGTTGCAGGCTGCCCAGAGTACAACCGTAATTCCCGTAGTAAGGAGATGACCCAAGTTATCTCAGCTGCTAAATCTGCTAAACCCTTGTACTCGGCTTCTGTTGATGATCGAGCTACAGTTCGTTGCTTTCGAGAGACCCACGAGATTAAGTTTGAACCGTAAAACACTGCATATCCACTGGTAGATTTTCTGTCAATCGGACAGCCTGCCCAGTCAGAGTCTGAATAGCCATGCAGAGCAGAGTTCGAGGCCGGAGTGATACGAAGGCCCATGTGTAACGTACCCTTAACATACCGCAAAACCCGCTTGAGCAATACCCAGTGATCTTCTGTCGGAGAGTGCATGAACTGACACAGGCGATTAACTGAAAACGACAAGTCTGGCCGTGTAATAGTCAGGTACTGAAGAGCCCCTACGAGCCGGCGATACTGTGTCGGGTTATCAAAAGGGTCAAGTGAGGGTGTAGCGGTCTGAGTTACCGCAGACGGAGTTGCAAGAGGCTTGCAGTCAGCCATGCCTGCACGAACTAAAATATCATGCATATACCTCCGCTGTGATAATAAGAGTCCTTGATCATATTTCAGAGTTTCTATCCCGAGAAAGAATCCCGGTGTGCCTAAGTCCCGTATCTTAAAGGCTTGGGAGAGACGGTTCAGCAAGGAATCGACAAGCACTGAGTCGTTACCCATCATAATTATGTCGTCAACGTAGACCAGAAGATAGACCCGAGACTCGCCTGCTGTGTAGTGAAAAAGCGAAACATCGGTCTTAGAGGATAAGAAGCCGGCAGTTGTTAAGAAGTCTTGTAGACGTTTAAACCATGCACGAGGGGCTTGTTTAAGCCCATATAGAGAACGCTGTAACTTACAGACGTAGCCAGGATGTTGTGGGTCTTCATACCCGGGAGGTTGCTTCATATAGACGGTCTCAGCCAGATGACCGTTTAAGAAAGCATTATGCACGTCTAACTGTCGGAGAACCCAGGAATTTGTAACCGCAAGGGAGAATAGAAGACGAACCGTTTTCGGTTTGACAACGGGACTGAAGGTGTCGAAGAAGTCTTCTTCTGCAACTTGATTAAAGCCTTTAGCTACAAGGCGGGCTTTATATCTTTCAACAGTGCCATCTACTTTGCGCTTGGTGCGAAAAACCCATTTACAACCGATTATATTCATAAGCGGGGTTGCCGGTGTTAGCTTCCATGTGTTGTTATGCAGTAACGCATTAAATTCCTGATCCATTGCATCTCTCCAATGGGGATGTTTTACTGCCTGTGTGTAGCAGCTCGGATCTGTGGTGGTATGCAGCGCATAGAATTGCTCTCCTGTGCTTTTTGTCTTTTTACGTGTGCGCATAGCATGCCCTCCTGTTGTTGGTTGTATAGGGGCACCCTGACTGATTGGTATTTCAGAGTCTGAAGTAGCTGCTGAGTCGGACTCAATCTGTGTGCGTGACGTGTCAGATGGGTGAAAGGAAGGATCCCAGACTGAGGCTACGGCCGACTGAATTGGAGAAGTATTAGGACAAAGAGGTGCAGATGCCCATACTGATTCTTCGGGCTGAGTTAAAACATTCTCCTGTAATGCACCCTGAAATGGAAAAGTATTTTCGTCAAAGCGAACATGACGACAGGTATAGATTTTACCAGTGTAAAGGTCTAGGAAACGATATCCCCTATATGTAACAGGATAACCTAGGAAAACACACGGGGCAGACCGGTATTCAATTTTATGATTATTATATGGGCGGAGATAAGGATAACAGCGACAGCCAAAGACACGAAAGAAGGTATATGGAGGAGGAGTGTTATAGACTTGGTAATGGGGTGTTTTGAAACCAATAGCTGACGAGGGTAAACAGTTGATAAGAAACGTGGCTGACTCAAACGCAAAATCCCAGTATTTCATAGGTGTAGAACTTTGGGCTAACAAGGTTAGACCGGTTTCCACAATGTGTCGATTACTACGCTCTACCCTTCCATTTTGTTCATGGGTATAAGCACAGGATTGTCGATGAGAAATTTCTAACGTTTCAAAGACATTATGTAAATGACGGTATTCCCCTCCCAAATCAGACTGTATGGCTTTGATAGAACGCGAAAACCGACGTTCTACCATAGCCCTAAATAACGTGAAAGCTTTATATATATCAGATTTTACACGTAGTGGATAAAACCAGGTATACCTGGAGAAATCATCTACAAACAGAACAAAATATCGAAAACCTGAATGGGAAATAACTGGGGAGGGGCCCCAAATGTCGGTAAAAACCAAGTCTAATACATTTGTACTATTATTAGGAACCCTATCTAACGGAAACCTCGCGGACTTCCCAAGCTGACAAGCTGAGCATATATCGAGAATGTTGACTTTATTAGAAGTGACTGGACAATGTTTAAGCACCCGCTGCAAGACTTGACTGTGAGGATGACCCAGATGTTGGTGCCAAATTTTGGATGAGGCCCGGGCGGAAAGAAAGACTCTATGAGTGTGAGGTAGCGACAGCTGATATAACCCGCCCGAAGTGACACCTTTAAGAAGAATTGCCTGCATGGTGCAATCCTTCACAAGAAAATAATCCTAATGAAATTCAAAGTAGACATCATTTTCGTTAGTGAATTTATAAACAGATAACAAGGAAAGCGATAAATTCGGGACATGCAGTATGTTCGACATTTTTAACGGGTGCAACCTAGAGGGGATAACCGTGCGACCTACACTAGTTATATCCAAACCTGAACCGTTTCCAACTTTCAGAGTGTCGTTGCCGATGTATGGCTCAGAGTGATCCATCAGACTGACATCCGGTGTAGCATGTGATGTGGCTCCAGTATCCGGGAACCAAGACTCGTCCGCCGACGGAGCCGCTGCGTCCCCGGAGTATGCCGCATGAGCTTGCGGCGACGGCTTCTCGTCATATCGACGGAAGCAATTAATGGCAGTATGGCCGTAATTGCGGCAGATCTGGCACCGCGGGGAATTACGGCCACCGCCACGTCCAGAGCCTCCTGAGCCACGACCGCGCCATTGGCATCCGCCACGACCACCCGCGTGACGCCCTCCATTGCTCCGGCCACGTCCAACGTAAAACGCTGCGGGCGAGGGTTGCGACGACGTAGAATCCGGTACGCCAAAGTCATCGGCGTGAAGAAACTCCTGCGACTGTAAATGATCAGCCAATTGCGGGAGGGTGATTGGCGTCGCAGCCGCCGTGAGGGTGCTCGCCATGGCGCGGAACTCCGGGCGTAATCCCCGGAGAACGTAGAGGAGTTGTTCATCGGCAGTTAGCGGTCTTCCTGTGAGCGACAACGCCTCAACAAGCATCTGAGCCTGCCCTAGGTACTCCGCCGGTGTCGAGTTTCCTTGCCGGAGTGTCTGGAAGCGGCCGAGCATACTCAGACAGCGCGTCCGAGATTGCGACGCAAAAGCCGCCGTTATCGACTCCCAAACCTCCCTGGACGTCTCCTTGCCGACAGCCAAATACATAACCTCGCTTGTAAGCGAGGAAACGATGAGCGAAAGGATTCCTTGATCCTGTTGGATCCATGGCGCGTAGGCGGGGTTGGGAATCGGTGGCGATGGATTGGCAGTCGTCGATGGCGCGGCGGCGGGTAGTGTGGGTGGCGGACAAGGCACGGAGCCATCCAAGTATACGATCAAGCCTTGGCTACGGAGGAAAGGGAGGATCTGGGTACGCCAATAAATATAGTTTCTGGTCGTGAGTTTGAGGGAAACGTGATGGTTCGCGGTGGAGATGTGTGTCGCCGGCGGTGTTTGCATGGCGACGACGAGGGTTATTGCGCCATCACTTGGAGATGATGCCATCGGAAACGGTAGGGTAGGGTAGGGTTGTTTTAGGAGAGAGGATCTAACCTAGGCTGATACCAGATGAACGTAGGCTTTTGCAATTGATAACTGAATTACAAGAATAGAGCAATACCTATATGAGAGTCAGCATAAGACTCTCCTAGCTTATAGGTACTAACTATTGACTACAACTAATCACAACTGACTAAACAATATTATATTATTAGATTGTCACTACTTCAACTCTTTGATTAGTCTTAGGTGAAAAAGAAAGATCAAAGATATTATTAAAGTTGAGCCATTTATTTGAAAAAAAAAGTCATAAATCAATACAACATAAAATCAAGTACGTAGTTGTAGCTTGTAACTAACAACTCCATATTACTTTGATCATATATTCAAATGGATTATGATTTGCCAAAGACCTTGTGGTCTAGTGGCACCCGGTGTCCCGGAAAACACTCTCACATGGATGATTGGAGTAGGTTCGAGTCTCAGTGGAGGTAACTGTTGACTCGTTGTGCTTCAGTGGGTAAACCAACAAAGATGTGCTGGTGAGGTGAGTATTTGTTGATATTTATACTAAAGGCTAAAAGTATATGTGGAAAGTCTGATTCTGCCACATTGAAAATAACATACAAACAATGTATTGGAGAACTCAAAAGACACCTTAGAAATAACATCCAGTAATTGATCTTTATTACCAGTTTTTTCTATAGCTATGAAAATATTGATTGATAAATAGAATATAATGTTTGTCTAGAAACTTCTTTCCATTAAATGGGGAAATTTTTTTCTTTTTATTTTTCAAAATTTATCTTTTTTTATACTAGAAGATATACATTAGTTCAATAGTTAATAAATACAATAAAACAAATAGAAGATAAAAATATAATATATGTAATTAAATTATTAAAATTAATCAATTTACACAACAAAGGTATAGTACTCTGAAATATAATATTACTATGTGTTCCCAATAATCCGACGATATAATTAAGGCCCAATTTATTTTCTTTTATTTATTTTTTGCTAGCTTGCACGTAATATAATTAATATAACAATTGTATAGTAGCAGTTGGTGCAGTGCTTTATCATAATTTGCCGTGCTCAATCATTATTGCAGGTGTGGACCACACTATCAAATAATGTACATTCAATATAAAAATAATATCATGTACATTGTATTCATGGAATATACATTATTTATGTACTGAATGTACATTATTTTTATAGTATAAAAATAATGTACATTCAGTACAAAAATAAAGTACATTAAAAATGTACATTTTATTATGGTCCACACAATAATTTGCCGTGCTTTATGCCTTTATGTCTACTTTACTTGTGAAATTAGAATTATGTTTTTCCTTTAAATTTATTAATTAACCACCAACATTATTGTATATTTATTTGAGAACAGTATTCTAGTCCAAAACCACATCAATTTATATTAAGTGCAAATTAGTACATTATATTTGATAACACTATCATGTACTATGCTCATTAAATTTGTTCAATATATCCATATATAAATCAAAATTTAATGTCTATAAATACTAAACTAATTAAATGTACATCATATGTATTTTCATTTACTCTATGATAAGTTCATATGTATACTCTAATAATATAACATGTATTCCTATTTTTTACTTTACATTTTCAATTATTTATAAGGCTAATCGCATTTTTACAATTTTCTTTCACTTTCAAAATGTCTTATTATTAAATTTAAAATTATTCACTATTTATTCTTCACTCATGTAATTCTCTCTTCTGTTTCAAAAACGGTCTCACTATCACATCACATTATAAAGAAATATCAATAAAATAATACACACAAATATATATATATATATATATATATATATATATATATGAGTTCCCGTGCGATTGACCTTCTTAGATGCGGTTGCTTTAGGTGCGTAATTTTTCTTCTTAAGGTGCGTATTGATTTTCCTTCTTAAGGTGGGCGATTTGTATGCTTAAGGTGTATCAGTGTTGAAACTTAAGATGATTGAATCTAAAGCTTAAGATGTGTGTTTTTCCCTATTAGTTTTCCTTCTTTAAGGTGCGTCATAGATACTGGCTCTCACCTGAAGGCTTGTCCGCACCAGAACTCAACCCCATATATATATATATATATTATTTAAGGTGATAGATGAAATATATATATGTGGGTGCATGGATGCAGGTATGCAGTTGTGACAGGAGGAAACAAAGGCATAGGGTTTGAAATTTGCACAGTTAGTGATGCTTGAATGCATTTTGGTCCTTTTTCCTACTGAAAATCAAAATGATAGTAGAAAAACATCCACTAAGGTTAGAGTAAAAATAGTTTTGTTTTATTTTCTCTATTTTCGGAGATTTTTGTTATACTATAATACCTATAAGTGTTGCACTTGCCTTCTAGGAGGTATATTGGACAACCAACCCCCACGGGACTCCAAAGCTTCATTCAGACAAATAAAATTTTCTGTAAAAAGAGATTAATGGTGGACATTGAATATCTAGACTACTCTAAGGCGCATTGTTGGTATTTTTATATACTAAAGCCAAGTATAAAATCAGTTAGCAATTGTGTCTATATAATATATAGATAGATAGATAGATTTTGATACCTCATTTGATTTTCATTTTTTCATAATTCTATTCTTTTTGCAGTTGCCATTTGTCATCAGCTCACTTCTCTGCTGTAAAGGGTCATCTTTCGAGTTGTTCTCAATAGTAGGGCTATAACACACACCTTAATCTTCAAGCAAATGTTTTCTTCCTCTTATTGGATGTTGTTTCAAATCTTCTTTGAAAGCTAAAGAAACACTGGACCAGTCTTCCCCTGCAGCCTCGTGGTTAGAGCATCCTTATCAGTTGGAGTTTTTTCGCGATTTTTTTGGAGTTTTTGTAAGTGTGATTAGGAAAGAGAAATGAGAGAAGAGAAAAAAAAACAAATTTAATTATAATAAAAAAAAAAAGAAAAAAAAGTAAGGTTGTCAGCCGCGCTCAGGCGCGTGCATTGCACGCGCCCGCTGGGCTCAATTGGTGCCTTCCACGCGAAAAGTAATGTATGTTTCTCTCCTCATTGGGACCCACTGTTTCTGCAATAACTTCATTCTTTGCAGAAGAACCCCAAAATTATCTCTCATAGTTTCTCTCTCCAACATGGCAAATAATTTCTAACCAAAACCCCAAATAATTTATTGATAGGGATGCTCTTACAATGTATGCTGCTAGTGCTCAGTTTCGTCCTTTCCTCCACACACACACACATACACACACAGAGGAATGTTCATTTAAAATTAATATTAATTTTGAAGGTTGCAACAGTCATCTACCATTTAAATTCATTTTGTATTCACATATATATTGATGACTTGTAATAATAGTTTAAGTATACGAATAACTTTCAAGCAACCTTTCAAGTTTCAAGGTATTTAAATATCAATTTCAAGATTAAAAAAAAAAAAAATTAAAACGCTTGCATTTTGTGTGGGCAACACAATTATTATAGATGTGAACTACAGCCCCTAATTACTTCCCCCAAAACAAGTTTTGCTTGGGTAGTAACTTTTTTCTTTATATTTACCAAAAAAGTCCTGCTTTATTATAGTAGAAGATAATATAATTAACCAATGGGATTAAGAGCCACCTTGTATTGTGTAAATAAACAGACACATGTTAACTGTAGATTATATTTATTATTTAGTTACCATTTTATGTGTCTGTAATTAACATATTATATGTTTTTAATCAAACAACGGCAGAGCTAAAGCTAAAGCTTATAACAAACAAGCAACGGCTCCTAGCCAACAAACAGCATCCCAATCATGGTACTTGTATTGGCACCGGCAATAGAGGGAAGACTTTGACTTGTAAGAAGGAGAAAGGTTTGAGGCAAGGGTAAAAAAAATTTTCATTGACATTTTTTTATCACATATTATGCGTGCTTGTAATTAGTTTTGTATATAACTAGCTAGATTGGTGTGAATAATGGTCGTGCACGTACTATCATCCCTTAAGAGAGACTGGAATTCAAAATCTCCT
>CM008339.1:10486085-10496633 GCA_002525835.2 Ipomoea batatas
TTTGTTTCTTCAAATAAGTAACAATGCCATCAGCATCACGAGGTCCTTTGTAATCCTGAACAACGCTCCCACCATATCTCAAGATCTTAATTGTAGGGAAACCTTTGATCTCATATTCACTAGCAAGAGGCTTGTTTTTCTCCTCATTTGCGTCAACTTTGGCCAAGATGACAGGTGGGTCATTTTCATTCAAAATCTTTGCTGCTTTCTCATACTGGGGAGTAATATAGAATTTTCATGTTACTAAGACAATATGTGTAGAAGATATATGATATGTAGGAGTGGTGTTACCTCTGGAGCAAGTTTCTTGCAATGGCCACACCTGTTTAATATTCAAAAAATAAAAATAAAAAATGGAGAAGGAATTAACAAATTCACCCTTAAAAAAAATATCCCAGGTGGACATTCTATGTAGCAATTGACAAGCATTTTATCAGAAAAGGAAGCACTACTATATGTCTATATACAATGCAAAAAATAATAATAATAATAAACATAGGTATTGTACGTGTGGTGAACCACTTCAACCATCCAAATTACAACTGCAGAGCTAGTTCAACATAAACTAGGACAAAAATACACAAAACAATTCCAAAGCAATAAAACATGTCCAACGGAGAAAAAAATGTATCTATTTCTAGCAATCTCTCCAGAGCTAGTTCAACGAGGGAAAGGTCCATGATTTGTTATCTGCATTTCATTTAACGGGGAAATGGAAAATGCACATTTGAACAGTTCATATTCAGAATTCAGAATTTAGATCAAATCAAACCAAAACAGTGTGGCAAAAAAGTGAAGGGAAATACCAAGGTGCGTAGAACTCGACTACGATGAACTTGTGTTTGGAAATGAAATCGGAGAAATTGGAGCGCTCCAGAGTGACAACATACTCCTTCTCCGAAGATGAACTCCCATTACTGCTGCTAGTTGTACAAGATGTGGATCCGAACAAAGCAAAAGCAATCACCGCCACCATTATTAAGCTGCGGCATTTCCAAACCCTAGCACTAATCGTCGTCACCATTGCTGAATCTTCGCAAGCTGTTTATGCAATCTGAAAAATATCTTTTCCTTACATTTCTCTCTAGCAGTCTCTATATATACTCCGCAATGCAGCAGGCAATAGGATTCTATGAGCAGATGATTCTCCCCCACCTAAAATTACGACAACACCCTCATCAAATAAGGGTGTGTTTGATAACCCGTAAAATGACATCCGAAAAATGTTTTCCGAATTTTCTGTGTTTGGCAACATCCGAAAAGTGTGGTCAATGGAAAATGTTTTCCGTTGACTAAGAAAAATCAGTTCATTTTTCCAGAAAATGACTTAAGAAATTGTTTCCATAAGTCATTTACGGAATGACCAGAATAACTGTTTCGCATGTTTTCGACCAAAACCAAGTTATATCACCCATGACCATGAACCAAGGAGGTGGGAAAACTGCCGGAAACCTTTGCTACATGTTTTTTTATTTGTTACGAGTATTTTTTATAAATTCTATTTTTTTTATTAAATATCATTATGTTAATAACTATTATAATTTTTTATATTTTAAATAAAACAATTACAATGTTTAATCATACAATTCTATCTATTTTCTAGAAAATGAACCAAACACACAAAGACAGATTTCCATAATACATCCAAACACTGGAAATGAAACTGTTTTCCGGAAAATGACTCATTTTCCAGAAAACATTTTCCAGATGTCATTTTCCTGCTTTCCAAACCGACCCTAAGGTAAACGCATGTTTGGTAACCTTGTTTAATTGTTTGATTTACTTAAATAGTCTTATTTGTTTGGTTAATCAACTTTTTGTAATAGTTTGCAAACTTTTTGTAATAGTTTGCCAATGACATTGTGGTTTAGTGGCACTTGGTTTCACCCCATGTGAAAGGGGTGGGTTCGAGCTTCTATGGAGACATTGTTGTCTCAAAAATAATAAAAATAAAATAAAAATAAACTTTTTGTAATAGTTTATTGTTTCAAAATGCTAAAATTCAAAAAGTTGTTCAAAATAATTTTTTTATTTTATGGGAGTGTTAAAAAATAAACGATATAATAAATGGTAAAGTAAAAAAATAATTAAAAAAAATACTAAAATCAAAATGGTATTAACCATTCATTTCATCAAATAATTAGACTTTGATGAAAATCCCGTTATAGGTCTAACTTTATTGACTTTTATTATATAAGTAGATTAGTAAAGAAAAATTATAAGATAAAATGAAATTGATAAACCTAGATAATATTTTATTATGTTTTTTTTTTTGTGTGCTCAAGAACTTGTATTTCATTATATTTCTTTGTAATTTAGTTAAAATTAAAATTAATTTACTTCTTTACTAATAAAGTAAAAATACTTAAATAAATTTAATTATTTATACTTATTATTTACTTAGAGACTATAGTCTTAGACTAGTTATTTAGATATAATTTTTACACAACTAAAAAATAATTAAATAATATTTAAGTACAAGTTTTGTACCTTTTGTATTCAATGACATTCAAAGTAAATGATGAAAGTTTTGAGTTTGTACTAGGTACTCTGAAAATGTTTTCTCTACAATTTGTATAAACTCTTCTAACACGTTACAATTATTGTGTCTACACATTTACACTATGATGTTACTTTATCCGTGATACATTTACTATTTAAATATTTTTATTTGAAATAATATTAACAACAACAACAATAATAACCATAATAACTATTAATAGCCATATAAAACTAGAATTTATATTTGTATTAATGTAATATCATTATATGTTTTATGTAATTTATAATGAATTTTAATGTAACATCATATAAATAGATAAATTGTCAATTAAAACAAAAAAAGCTAACAGGTTAACAAATTTATTCGCATCACTCGTTAGTTTATTGTGTCATGTTTACCCATTATAAATTCATGTTTGTGTGTGTTATTGTGTATGCATTATTGACCCGTTAAGCTTAATGAATCATTTTTGTGTATAGGTAACACGTGTTAATACCCTATATTTACACGACAGGAAAACAAACTCAAGACATGAATTTACACATGAACCACCATGCTAAGTGAAAAATACGCAGTCTCCCACAGATGTTCAATTTTCAGTACATCCAAAGTCCAAACTGTAAAAATAAACAGTGAAGAGTCTTTTTTTTTTTTTATAGTAATATCGACTCTATTACATACAACTTCCACTGATACTCGATCTCATGACCTCTCATTTGAAAATGTTGACACTTGACCATAAGATCATTGGCAACAGTGAAATCTATTCACCAAAAATGAATTTTTGCCAATGCTAGAGTAGTTAATCCCACTAAAATCTACGGAGTAAATAATATTCTTCCGATGATGATACAAATTTGGTAACACTTAACTGAAGAGACTATATATTACTATAATATGGCTAAGTTATACACGATCTTCGGCAGCTACTAAATTTCAGAATAGATTTTATTTTTCCTCCTTGTGTAAATACTTTTTCCAGGGAAAAATTACCAGTATAAAATATAAAGGGTTAGTGAAAAAGCATAATTAGGGTTAACTATCAAGCCACAATGCCAGATAAACAAAAATCATTTATATTTTCCACAAAACGTTACTTACCTTTTCCAAAACCCAATTACTTGGTAAAATATGAAGGGTTAGTGTACAATGACACTATACAGTATTTAAAGGCCGCATGTTGGGATTATTAGTTTCCAAGCAAATATGTTAAAAGTGCCAAAACACCAATTACAATCATGATATTGAGAAAATAGTTTGTTGGAAGAGGCTTATCTGGGCTTCCCCCAAGACCTTCATATTCTGCACGAATCTTTTGCTTCATGGCATCTGACAGCTCCCTCTGCAATTCAATTCAAATACAGAACATTTATTGAATTTACTTCTCTCCTCCATAAAGACTTCAGAGTTTTTAGATTTGGGTACAAAACATTTGGTAATAGCTTCATCTTGTGTAATCAAAAGAAACAGCAGAAGAAAAGATAACTTGTATTTTAATCCTGCAGCAACCATTAAAAAGGTAAATGATTTAAATGCTAATATATTTTGTTAACCAGGGTATAACAGGCAATAGTGGATGTAGTGATGCTGAAAAGAGAGCCTATGAAACTACTTATATAAAGTACCTTTCCAGATGAGTATTTTGCTGCTACAAATTTCTCTGGTTGAGCTTCTGTGGGATTACTATCAATTGTAAAACCCTGACCAAGGAAAATTCCATATATGTTAGAATATTTACCATACTAAAATTGATAAGGTTTGTAGTAATGAAATGAGATCAAACTTCCACATAAGGTTGGATAAACAGCTTAAATAAACACTTCTATGATGATCAGTTTAAAATTAGCTCCTTATTGGCTCAAAACAGTTCAAATGGGTTTTCCCTTTCAACTTTCTGATAAGCAACTTCAAATAGCTTTGGGAAATAACTCAAAACAGCTTTGAAAAAGAAACCCATTCAAATAGCTTTTGGAAATAACTCAAAACAGCTTTGAAAAACAAACCTATTAAAATAGCTTTTGGAAATACCATTCAGGGATTGTTGGACCAGTTCAAGGGCCAATCATGGCCTTGGCCAATCCTAGTGGCTAGTGGGGTGTGAGAAATGAAGGAATTGAAACATAGGCCAAAATCACATTTAATTAAGAAACTAACCCAAAAAAAAAAAAAAAAGGCTTCTAATATGTAGTAAGGTTTTCAACTAAGGTTATGAGTTGGTGTGTACAGTAGATAGAGGAAAAATACTCCAAGAACCATCCAATTATAAATCAGGAAGAAAACAAAATGCAGCAATTCATTTATATTATTAGATTAGGATGAGTTTGTCAAAACATTCATCATAGATTGAGCAGTGAGAATTTAGTCAAGGTTCAATACAAAGTTGTCTATCAAAATAGTTATAATATTGGAATAATAATAATAATAATAATAATAATAATAATAATAATAATAATAAAGGAGAAAATATATGAGCTAAACAAACCTCGGGAGGATTAAATTTTGCTCCAAGATTGCTGAGTTTGGCATGGGCTTCTGCATAATCTTTAAAAAATGCATCTTGGTATTCAGCATATTTCTCAGCATATTCCTGTAAATTTTTAATTACAAGTTTAAAAAGTACATAATTTCCATCATGTAGTAAATCACAGATTAGTTACAATCTACTCTATTTCACCTTAAAGGATTGATCTTCAAAAAGAGCGGCATCTGTGGGCAAAACTAGGAGGTCTTCATCCCTTTTTGCTTTAATATCCTACATTTATAAAATAAGACTTAACAATAGATAAGATCTTTAATCCTTCTTTTCTTCGTAAAATGGGTTGTTACTGAACCTTAAAGTAAGAGTTGTCAAACTTCAGCCACTTCACAGTCCATGATTGACCTCCAGGGGCACCTGGCCCATCTTTCTATCATGATAACCAAAAAAAAAAAAAACAGAATATTAGACAGTAATCATTTTGTTAGTGAATGTCATGACTGCAACAATAAAACTAGACTACAGAAATCCTAAATGCACCGCAGACATTTTGGTGATGCATTTAGCACTTTACTATAATGGGTTCCTTTCTGTCTTTACTAAAATGATCAGGCAATCATCATCAAACATTATTGGCATAGAGAATTAGGGCATTCATACGGTGTATTTTGTTTCTGGCTTTCCCCAGCCACTGCGCTCTGGCCTAGAACGTCCCAATGTGTGTGCACCAGAAAGTGCAACAATTTCCTGAAAAGCAATAAAGCTTGCCAGTATGAAACATAATGGACCATATGCATCAAATTGCAAGCCTAACCCAATATAATATCTATCTGACCAGTGATAATGAATCTCACCTTATCATTCAGTCCCATTCTGTAGAAGACATCACGTAAATGACCAGCAGGGGAAGGAGGACCAGCATCTAAGCAATGAAGATAAGTAAGTTGCAGAAGCACTATAATTGCAAAAAAAGCATATTGCTACATGAAAACAAGAAGGTTAGGCTTCGGAAATAGAAGGTTCAGACTAGATTTATTTTTTAAAAAAAGGTAATGGACCATCTAGAATGTAAATTAAAGTGCAATAGGAAATTTCTCAAGAATGGAGACATGTAGATAACGAATTGCATGTGAATGCAAACACTAACTACTCGCCCTACAGCCATACAATTAACTGAAGTAGAGAAATGAAGTTTCTTAAAACCATTGCATTGACATCACAATAGTCTTCAAACAATAAATGTCAAATTAAACATGAAAAAACACTGGAACAGGCATATTTTAACAAACTAAACTAGCTATTATTGCATAATGCTGATTGCATTATTTGCAAGCATATATTTTATTTCTACATATATGTAGATTAAATGTTTGATGACTTGATGCATAAAGATCCCTGGAAAGTTCATTCAGTTGCAAAGTACACCCCGAGTGTCAATGGACATATAACTTGCTTGGAGATGTCTGAAGTTTTACACAACTACTCAGGAATTCAAAGTGATACTCTATAAACTTGCATGAAGATGTCTGAAGTTTTATATAACTCCACCGAAGTGAGACTAGAGCTTGGTGATAAAGATTCTCTCCATTTAGCCATTCTCTGAAATCATAATGTTTTGTTTTTATTTACTATGCTACATTGGCTTATAACCAGAACAAAATTCACAATTTTGTTATTTGTATCCATTTGAATTTAACATTTATGTGTAACAATGTCATGGTAGTCTTGATTCTACACTGTAAAAGCTCAGAGTATTGTACAATAAACAAGAAGAAAAAAAATTTAATTATCTCACCAGGAAGCCTCCCTTCTTCTGGGCATTGTTCAGGTGCAGAGACATCTTCTCTTCCATATTTCATTGGAATTTTGGGGCCCCCAGCCTCCTATACTTTTTTTTAAAAACCAAGTGAATACATTATACATTTACATTTTCTAAACTAGAATCAAAATGGATAAACCACCTCAATAGCAGTAGCACTAGCCAACTGAAACAAATCTGCATAAGTCACACCAGAATACTTGTCCTTGATTGGCTGTAGAAGTTTAAGTGCATTTACCAGACCTGAAGTGACAGTTTGTTAAGGCGACATAATAAGTTGAGCAAAATAGAAATCCTGAAATCAAGACTAACCAGCATTTGCTGCATGTTTCAGTTCAACCTCAAATCTTAAACTTCCATTAGCTCCCCCTCTTATTGGCCATTCCTCAATATTTTTGTTATAAGTACCAGCATCATGCCAACCCAAGCGCACCTGTATTTATTGAGAAGTACAAGACAATTAATGAGCTACAATCTAGCTCCACATCACAGCAGAGTTACTTTCCATTGTTTACCAAACTCAGCTCATGTGCATGTGTGTGTGTATGCATGCATGTTCCCCTTTTATTATTGGCATATTTTCTGTTCCCTCTTCTTTTTTTGGGGAATTCAACCTTTGCGAGATGCAAAGTGGTACTGAGTGGGGGAATGATTGGTGTCATTGTAGCATAAGTAAGTATTCTATCCCTAAATTCTTTTGGGTGGTGTAAGCACAAACTCATCTTTCTTTGACAATTCAGATAAATAAAGAAATAGTTTTTTCAATTAAAAAACAATAATGGGACAACACCACAAAAGAGCAAGTAAAAGGAAGGTATTCTAATTCATCTAACTACTTCCCAAAATGAGTGTAATTAACAGGAATCTCAGGGAGTCCTATGGCAGCAAACAATCAGGTAATGACATCACATGGAGTTAGTAAAATCACCTGTTACAGCTTTATTTATAAGATTGAATTTATTAGAAGCACCAAGCAGTGCAACCCAAGTATAATTCTTAAAAAAAGATAAAATAAAACAATTAAAATAGTGCAACCCAAATACATTCAATGAATTTACATCTAGATCAAAACCATCCACAAACAAATATGATTTTTTTTTAGTTAATTCCAAGAATGGTCCCTTAACTATTGACCTTTACCAATTTTTATCCCTAACTTTCAATCTGACCATAATAGGTCCTTTAACTATTGATTTTGTTCAAGATTTAGTCCTCTCGTTAAATATTTGTTTAATAAGGCATTAAGTTTAAGGGTAAGAATGTAAAAATTAGCTAACAGAATCACCTCTCCAAATTTGCATATTGCATATTTAAGGGTGTTGAAATAAAGGATATAAATATATAATCGCCTCAAGTTTGGGGTAAAGACTTATCAATAGCCTGGTCCAAATTGGCTTATGCATCAACTTGTTCTTCACATTCCCACTAATGATGAACTAGTGTATGGAGTTTATGAACCCAATTTGCATTTTGCCCATCTCAATAACAAGGCAATTTTTACATTCTTACCCTTAAATTTAACTCTTAATAAACAAATATTTAACTGGATCACAAAATCTGGAACAAAATCAATAGTCAAGGGACCACTTATGGTCAAATTGAAAGTCGAGGATAAAAATTGATAAATCTCAATAGTCAAGGGACCATTCTTGGAATTAACTCCTTTTTTAATCTCTTGCTCTTTGCAATAGTAAACAAATTAATTTAATGCTAAACCTTTTGTTTCCAACTAGCAACCCTGGACCCTGGTATTAAGATAAATAAATTTTCATTAACAGATGGTGCAACATTGCTATAAAGTAGGATGCAGTCACTAAGTAAAATTATTAACCTTTAGTGTTGAAGATTAAGACTCCTATGAATACCCATAATGAAGTTTTGCTTATAAAAATACCATCCTATTAAATAGGTAACCCATCATCTGCTATTCAAACCACACCCTCTCCACCTTTCACCCTTTAAAGGATCTCCTACGTAGGTTTTCACATCCTCCCCAAGTGTTTAGATCATTTGTTGGCATATAATAAAAGGTTCAACACAGAAACCTCATGCTTGTTGTATTTAAAGTGCTTTTAAGGGCATCATTATCTTACCAAATAACCAAAAGGTTATATATTTAGTGATTCTGGATTTAACTTCTTTGCTTTCAACATAAAAAAAATAATAGATTTGAATTCCTTCCCAAGGCTGCCAATTACACGGCAGAAAATAATGTGGCTCCTAGTATTGATCTTTACTACCATGATTGAATCAACTAGTGCTTCATGAAATAGAAACTATGGAACTGCATAACCAAATGACCTTTTGGAAATAGATTACTTTAGCCTAAAGTGTTCTCATTGGAATGCCAGAGTGTTGTGCTAGTTTAACTTACTACTTGTGTTGTAAAACTCAACCTAGGTGCTAGGTACCCTAGGCCAAGTTGATTTCGGCCTTAGGTGGCCATTTACACGCCAGTCCGCCTAGTTGCAGACTAGGTCACAAGTCTGCCAAGTAGGCAATTTAATGTCGTTGTTCAGAGTCACATCGGAACAACCTTAGGACTGCCTGTTGCTTGGAGTGCTTGTTCATTGCTCGACCATCACTGACCGCCGACTAACTTGGAACTCGCAAGTCACAGACGCTTGTTGCTCGCCCTTTCTCCCTTCTCCTTTACTACTTGGTGCTTGCAATCGCCATTAAAGGTCGTCAGAGTCAATTCAACTCTTGGTCGTCTTCACCTTGTTTTCTCTTTTTCTCCATAAGCCGTAGCAAAGAACTAGAGAATTGAGGGAGTGAGAGACGCATGGTAGGGCCTCGGGGGTAAAAAATTACTCAAATTAGGGCATTATATTATTTGTTGGGCTAGGCATTAATATTGGAAATTTGGAATTGGCAATGGACAGTGGAGTAGACAGTAGCATTAAATGTTTAATAGTCCTAAACCCTCCATATATATATATATTGACGCCTAGTGCCTTCTACAACATTGCTTACTCCAGGGATATCTTATGTCTTCAAAGGATTATAATAAAATAGTATGCTCTAGCTATCTCATCTATTGTGTAAATATTATTGTGAGCAAGGTAGACTAACATAAAAATTTGATGCAATTCTTCAAACACTTGATTCTAAGCACAAGTATGAAATAGGAACTTATTGAGCACAGATTTCAAATTAAAAACCAAGGCAAAATGCTTTTTATTTCCTCAAATAAGAAAGCAGTTCAAACACTCACTAAAGCAGGATTCTAGAATTTGCATTAAGAGATTTTGTTTGTTTCTGGGCATATAACTAGTCTAGAAGGGATGTGCAAACATTAGCTGTGTGTTTGATCATTACATAGAAGTTAGTGTGCAATATTTTCAATAGCTTCAATAGCTGCTGCAGTAGATAAACTTCAAAACAATTTGGCTTTTAACTAACAATAAATAAAAGATAAAAATAATGATGCAATACTTTCAATAGCAGGCACCGTAGAAATACGTCGGTCCAAAAGTATGTCTGTTTGTGTGTGTATCATCATTACAACAACATTTCCACATTATTAGCTAGATAACTATGAACTATTCAAAGATTTTTACCATAGCCGATACAGCAGAAATAAATCGGTAACAATATATATATAAACACTCAATATAATAGTTAGGATTACTAAATTATTAGAGAGATAAATAACAGACATTCAAGGATTTTTACCATAATAGGATGGCAAAATGTAGTCTTAAGTAGCTCTTTGATGTCCTCTTTCGCACTCCTCAGTTGATCGGG
>CM008339.1:10526980-10538804 GCA_002525835.2 Ipomoea batatas
GGAAATGGTAATAGTAGCAGTATCATCGTAGCTATGTATAAGGATCTGTGAAAGAGTTTTTACAAAGAAAAAAAAAGGGGGAAAAAAAAAGACTTCATATCTGATATCTCTCCCCTGCACCACGGCGGCGGCGCTATAGACAGTGCCATCCATCTGCACTCTCTTTTGGCGGTTTCTTCTCCCTGTAAAGGGTTTACTTTGGTAGCCTTGCAAGTAATCTTACCTCATAAACCCTCTGTTATCTCTGCTTAGGAAGAGAGCAAGAAAAGAACATATTTTGGTTGAAATTAGATTCCTGATCTCAATCTTGGGTTTCCTCATTTTCACAAGCTCAGGTGATTATTATCTGTTTCTTCTTTGTGTCAAAATCGTTCAAAGGTGTGATCTTTGCGTGTTCTGAGCTCTCAATTTGGTCCCAAGCAACAAACCCAGAACTGCAAGACTGCATTTTTATTTATTTTGATGGACCTTTTCATTTTTTTTTTTGTTTCCCCCTATTTTCAAGTGATAGCCCTTGTTGTGCTTTTGAGTTTTGAGTAGTTGGGTGTAATAAGATGAAAGTGTTGACAAATCCACTGCCTTTGTTCGTCCTTTTCTGCTTTTTTATAGTGTTTTTGCTTTAGTCTTCTGCATTTTGGGGGCTTTCGAGGGCAAATTTTCCACTCCAAAGCAACCCCCCATCTCTCTCATTTCCACGTACTTTATTTCAAATACCACTAAAGTTTACTAACATTTTTTTGTTGACCGCCCTCCTCTCAAGACAGCATTTTGATTTCACATTTAGGCCTTACGAGGATCTTCAAATTCTTCTCTTTTTCTTTATATGTATGTGATTCAATTAGTAGTGTTGCTGCCTTCCTTTCCTTGTGTTTGTGTGTTTATTTGTGAAATTTCTTTTGATCTGAAGGTATGAAGAGAAATAATTAGCCATAGATTCAGATTTCTCTTTATCTTGAGGAAGGTTTTCTGGGATAACATTTTCATATTAGTAAAAAAATTCAATCTTTATCTTTAGGTTTTGGAAATTGAGCTGTTTGTGGTTTATTTAACTTAAAATAGCAGTCCATAAAATTGAAATTTGAAGTTTGTAGCATAGCAAGAAGCTTTGAATACTTAAAAGGGTTATCTTGTTTCTGTCAATGTCTTCTGGTTTGTTCTTTCTCTATGAACTTCCAGCTTTTCTGTCTTCTTTAGTTTTAATATTAAATTGGAAGATTGGGGAAACATTTGCATGAAATCTCTCAATTTGGTTTGTATTATACTATTAAAGGACAAAAGCTTAAGACTGCCTAATATAATACTATTATGCACTCTATTCACATGGAAAGTCATATTGATTTCTTGATCTTCCATAGTTTCTGCTCTTTACATTTTCTAGCACATTTTTTAATGAATAATTGAATTGATTAATGTTTTCCTGTTCTGATTAGCTGGCTTCATTATACGCTCACATCATCTGTGGTGGATTTGAAATTTGACCGAGATAAAGCAGAACCTAGTTTTCCATTGTATGTTCAAAAGAAAGCTGTGGGTTTTGTTGGGATCTTGTGACTTCAAAAGTCTTGTGGTGGCTGGGTATAAAATTCAACCGGGGATCAGTTTCTTCCTGGAAGAAGAGCATTTTTGTTAATTTCAATTAGATGGTCGTTTTCTGTTTCTGAGCAAAAATGGGTTGTTGTGTCTCGACTAGTAGCGAGAGTACTTGTGGTAACAGAAGTAATGGGGAGAAAGTTTCTCCTGAATGTTTTGGAATAGGCATGTTTGGGCGAAAGAGAAGGTTTTACAACCATACGAGGGCATTGCAGCATTTGGCTTCAATACCTAATCGGATATTCACAAATGGAAGGAGCCGATCCTCTTGTATATTCACTCAACAGGGTCGCAAGGGCATAAATCAAGATGCCATGATTGTGTGGGAAGTAGGTGTTCTTAGTTCTTACCCTTCCAATAATGTCCTTTGTCGACCTTCTTGAGACTGGAATTTCATTGTTTCTGACCTTCTTCTGTATCTTTGTAGGATTTCATGGCAGAAGATGTGACATTTTGCGGGGTCTTTGATGGCCATGGCCCACACGGTCATATGGTTGCTCGCAAAGTGAGGGATGCATTGCCATTGAAGTTATTGTCGTTTCTGCAGTCCTCTGAATCAAAACACAGCAAGTCTACTGCTAATTGCTGCAAACGGAACCCAAAATTGGATGTTGTTGATCCCGAGAAGGAGGACCTTACGGAGGATAAAGCGGGCTCTTTTTGGAGAGACGCTTTCCTTAAATCATACAAGGCTATGGACAAAGAATTGAGGTCCCATCCTAACATAGATTGCTTTTGCAGTGGTAGCACTGCTGTTACTATAGTAAAACAGGTAAGGGAAGCAGCATTTCTATTCCTTGTTTCTTTAATTACAATTTCATTTTATATTCATTGACATTAGGCTTTTATTTGTTCTTTTTGCCTATAAGGGGTCAAATCTTTTCATGGGAAACATTGGTGATTCTCGGGCAATCTTGGCATCAAAAGACAGCAATGATATGATGGTGGCTATCCAATTGACAGTTGATTTGAAGCCTGATTTACCTAGTATAATCCTCTTTCTATTACAATTTGTTTGTATAGACTTGTATGAAAAGCATTTTTATGACCTTGCATCTATTGTTGCAGAGGAAGCAGAGAGGATAAAACGGTGTAAAGGTCGGGTTTTTGCATTGCAAGATGAGCCCGAAGTGCAGAGAGTTTGGCTGCCATTTGATAATGCCCCTGGATTAGCTATGGCTAGAGCATTTGGGGATTTTTGTCTGAAGGAATATGGAGTTATCTCTATTCCCGAAGTTTCTCATCGTGTTCTTACTGATCGGGATAAGTTTATTGTTCTTGCATCTGATGGTGTAGGTTCTCCAACTCCTTATCCTTCTTCCTTCGTAAATCATAATTATTTTGGTTGAAACAAATCAAGCCATTGGAATTACTAGGTCACATTAGAATATATATGTGGATAAATCAATATACATGAAATACTATATCTCGGTATTGCTGTTACAAAGCTGAACCACTCATTTTGAATTTTTGAGATAAATTTACCTTACTGTATGAATTTCGGAATCCTGAGTAGGTATGGGATGTGCTGAGCAATGAAGAAGTGGTTGAAATTGTGTCGGGAGCTCCTTCAAGGTCAACTGCAGCGAGAACAGTAGTCGAGTCTGCAGCGCGAGAATGGAAAACCAAATATCCAACGTCCAAGATGGACGATTGTGCAGTGGTGTGCTTGTTCTTGGATGGGAAGATGGACTCGGAATCTGACTATGAAGAACAAGGTTTCTCGTCTGCCACGATTCAGAGCAACCATTCTGGCAATGTTGCAGAATCGGACGATGGACAGAACATCGAACCGTCCCTGCAGAGAAACTGTACTGTCAGATCGGCAGAAGAGAACGACGCATACAAAATAATAGTAGCAGCAGCAGCTGATACGCAAACAAATGAAGAACCCGTCGAAGCAGAAACCCAGAATTGGTCAGGATTGGAAGGCGTCACGCGTGTCAACTCTTTGGTTCAACTCCCCAGATTTTCCGGCGAGAGGCAAAGGCCTTAACTTTTTCATTTGGAACATATAATGCCATCTGTCTCACGAGTCGAAGGCTTTAGAATTCTCGCTGTTGCATCTTCTTGAAAGGTTCGTGCAAACAGCATTCCACTTTCATTGTCCCGCCAATCGGTTTGCTACAATTAGTCAGTTTTCTTGCAGTAATCTCAATTGTACATTCCATTTTCATGAAGTATTAGTGTATATACTGTAACATTATGCATGTTAAACAGTAGGATAATGCTTCTTGTGTTAAGTGCATGATTTTGTGCTTACTGCTCTTCAAGAGTGGCTGGATTTGCAGAATTTCTGCAGTTTGAAACTCAATGTTCAGGTTGCAAGATTTATTATCTGAAATACTTCCCTTGAGAAGAAGAGACCATGAAACCAATGTGCTTGGAAGTTGGGATTTATAGTATTGTTACAAGTGTTGGTGCTAAACTATCCATATTTCTATATTACTCTTCACTTTTCGGGTTTTTGATAGATTGATTGATGCTTAGTTTTAGGTAATAGTTCACTTTTCTTTTCATCCAATCAATACAAGACACATTGTGGGGCAATGCCAACTACATTGGTCAGACTGTTAGATTGATAACCACAAGGTTACAAGTTTAACGGGTTCCAAAGAACAGAAACAGGATCAACACAGACAAAAATCAAAGCATTGCATTTCTGCAGTTTCATAAACAGTCTTATCATAAGCAAATTCTAAAACCAATTCTTTCCAGACATTGATTATTCTACAGTTTCACAGGTCCATCACTCATATCCTTGTCTCTACAAACCCAAATCCATAGCTCATTTACAATGTTTTCGTTGCAAGAACACCTAAAGATCAAACCTTTAACCTTTATCTATATCGGGTATGGCGGCATTGTGCTCAAAACTAAAAACCCCAAAAGTTATCGATCGAAGCAAAAACATAAACACAATAAGGTTCCACCGAGATTTGAACTCGGGTTACTGGATTCAGAGTCCAATGTCCTGACCACTAGACCATGGAACCTTGTTGTACAATTTGTAAAACTAAAGTTATATAACATAAATTTATGGAAACAAAATCAATTCTAAAACCCAAAAACATCCACATTCCACAATGGTGGATTTTTGATATTCAAATTAGCTTGCATCTACAAATGTATCCATATAATGTAAGGTGCACGTGCCTATTAAGTACCGCTAGTGCGTGTCTCTTGTACTAGTATTAACTTTTCTATTGTTATTTTTAAAAAAAATCTTCTCTTTCTAACATTCTCTCCTCTGTATCATCAAAAAAACTTTGATTTTTTATTTTGTTTATAATATAATATAAATTATTGTTATTATTATAAGTGATATATAGAGATAGATTCTGAGCTTCTTCTTTTCAATATGAATAAAGACATTATTGATTCTGCCAAAATTTCTTCCATGTTGAATGTATGAACCAACTAGGGACATCATTGGTACTCTGGTAGTGTTATACAAATCAAAGCAATCTAATCATTGAACAAATCTAAAACAAATTACAATTAGTGTCTGGTTTGGTGTTACATGAACCAATTTGTAAAGGCCCTCAAGGCAAAGGTTGATAAGGCTCCAAAAGCAAGTAACCATAAAAATGGTGGACTAAAATAAATAAACAAATCCAAATTCCATAATTATATAATCTTGATAAGTCACAGTTGTTCCCAAGCTTGAGGACACACTTGTATCATCATCATCCTGTGGAGAATATGTATAAAGGTACATTAATGGTGAATATGAATGTACATTGAGCAAAGAAGGCAATTGCAGAATGCAGCTCTCTATAAAGCATGTCGAAATCATTGCTCATTTACAAGAAACAATCTTCTTGATAGTCTTAAGTAATTCACTTTGGAATATTTGTTTATAGTTTAGGCAATCATAGATCTACAGCGGGAAAGTTCTACTGCAGATTTAAGTTTTTCCTTGTGTCGTTTCTAAGTAAACACCAAAGATTACAATCTAAAGTTTTAAGTTCTATGTCTGTCGAGAGTTTCAGCATTTCTGGCTTATTAATAGCAGACTGATAATTCCTAAAACCTATTCTATTTGCATTCTTACAAAGTTGACAGATTTAGGAAAAACTTTGCCCACACAATTCACCCACATTTTTAACATGAAAGTGACTAACAAAATATGAACACATAACATGAAAATTAAACGAATGGCAAAAATTATCTTTCAAATTAGTTCCTTGTCTGCTAAAAGTCCCTGGAAATCTAACAACCTATCAAATCACATGTCCATAATACAGAGATCCCTTTTGCTGTCCAAGTACCCAAATCTTTCAAACTGCTCAATTAACATGGCAGTTGTTTATTCTTAGAGCAATTCTTCTCTGCCAGACAAATAATGCTATCAAATACTCTATATTTCAGAATTTGAATTCTTATGAGTTCGTAGATAATTTTCTTATTTAGATTATATAGTAATAGAATTCTAGAATTTGGCATCGAAACGAAATAGGTAGAATAAGTGCAAAGAATGTAGAACTAAATAAATGGGCTTTTTCATCTTTCTACATGAGTCTATATATATATGATAATCAACCTTGTTTTTCCTTTTCATTTATTTGTATTTTGTTCTTGTCTTCTAATCTAAGAAGAAAAAACCAGAAGTATACGCTTTAGGTCAACATATATCTATGTCGGCTGACAAAGCACATGAGTCATTGACCAAATTCGTGGGTGTTCCTATGTGGAAATGCTTATGATATTAGAACTAATGCCCTATCGAGCAGGCTATCCCATTCCCATCTTTAAATTGGTTTATTCTGCAGCAGCAAATGCTAGTTACACTATGGGCTATGGCTTCCAATGAAGCCAATTTAGTTATTAGTAAAGCCGAAGTGAAAGAGGGGATCAGAGATGAGAATACTAATTGTCAAAAGTGAAATCTTGTACCAATCATTAAACCCTTCAAAACTCACAGCATAACTAAAACATAAGTTTAGGATATGTTTGGGTGTTCCACAGAACAAGGTGCAAAATTTCCTCATAGAAAGGATTAATACAGACAAAAATCAAAGCATTGCATTCCAGCAGTTTCATAAGCAGTCTTTATCATAAGCACATTCTAAAATCAACCCTATCCAGACATTGATTATTCATTTATTCTACAATTTCAAAGGGCATGGCATCACTCAAATCCACCTTACAAAAGAAAACAAGAAATTGAAACCACAACCTTAGCTCAATTAAAGGAGTTTTCGTTGCAGGAACAGCTAAAGATCAAACCTTTAACCTTTATCTATAATGGGTATGGGGTCCATTGTGCTCAAAATTAAAATAATGGAAACTAACAAAAAAAAAATGAGAGAGATTATATAGAGAATTACCGGCAGAATCGATCAAAACCCGAACATTTTGCTGACAATGAAGCAGAGGAAACAGAAGAATATGAAGAGGAAAAAGTAATCGACCAAGAGGAAGAGGCTGGGCGATCCGTGTTTCCTCTTTCCCGTGTTCTTCTTCGTTTCCTTTGATGGTTCCTCGTACAACTCTAGCTTCGCCATTTCTTCAATCCCAAATCCAGATGGAAGATCTCGTGGATGAAGATTTGCAGATCTACGCTTCTTCTTTCTTTGTTGCACACTCGCTTTCGGACTTTTACTAATTACGTGATGCCTACAAATCTACAATACAATCCATCAACTCATAAAAAGTTAAAAACAGTTATAAAGATTTAATATATATATATATATATATAGCCTTGTAAATTGTAATTAACCAATAAAGCAAATCTTTAGTCATATATCTCTATTTTATTTTATAATAAAATATTTTTATATTTAATTAATATGTAATAGATATATTCTTTATTAATTCATAATAAAATTAATCAATTTACGGTCTAAGAACTCAAGATTCCAAGCCAAGTTGATCGTTCTCAAAGATGAGAGGGTGATCGCGTCAATAATTAACTAATTATATTTGGTATGTATTTAGTAATGTCATTAGAAAAACTGCTATGAAAAAGATTTGATTGAAGATTGATTATCTCACGAGATACAATAGTAATGTAATATGAAAAATAAATTATATGTTATGTTAGTAATAGTAAATTTCTTGGCACATGATCAATAATCAAGAACCCTGATGACAATAATCACCCAAAAAAAAAAAAAACCATGATGACAAGATAATATATTTTTATGCTATATATATCATGATTTTCAAATGGATAGCCTGCCTTACATAGTTACATGATTGAGTTACAGAAAATTTTAAAGAAAAATGAAAAAGAAATGAAATCTCTTAATTACATAATTACCCATTGCACAACACTATGATACCAAGAAGAATAATAATGAGGATGAGAGGGCAAAAAGCCTGCAGATAAAACCAGAATGATGGGAATAATAATGTGGCCTATAGGATAAGGGTATCCCTTTGGCTAGTATACCAATCAAATGCATATATTATCATGTTCACTGCAGTTCCTTTCACCATCATACCCACTTAATTGAAGGATCAAGAAGTTCTTCCACTCATGCCCTCTTCATTTCTGCCATGATATCAGATTGTAAAGGGTTAATTCCTGGACTGAGGAAGCCAAGCAAAGAAATCATTTGGCATGCGCAGGGGCAATTTTGACAAGAGTGGAATTTTGATCCACTCATATGGCAACCCTCGATGACATTACACACTTTGATCACATAAAGAATGGAACATCGTAATATTTAGTGCAAGGCGGAAGGAGTTCTTTGAGTCGAGGTTCACTGAAGTCATACCTTATCTCTTTTCCTCGAGGGTAGTGTAGGCTTGGCTTCTGCTGAGGCTTCAGATATCCGAGCCTCGGATTTCTCATTGGAATAACTGCAGTAAATTTTAAAGCATCAATCAGTCAGATATTCTCAGGCCATCTTTTAAGAACATAAATGGAATGAGTTTCTAAATGTTTTGCGGGAAAAATTATAATCTCAAGAACATCAGTATCCATCCACTATTTGCCTTATATCCTTACGTTGAAAGTATAGTGACCCACACAAGTTCCACGCAGTCTACCCAAAGGAGCCTTTGCTCTACTGGGACCACACCGTAAGTGATCAGATGAGCAAACGGCCAAAGCTTCCATCCTGCCTGAGAGAAATAAAAACCAAAATAAGTTGTCTCCCTATATGAATCCACATTCCCGGAACCAAGAACCGAAGTACCAAGAAAGAATCAGGAATTTCAAAATATGAGGCATCACCCAACGTCCTGTTTTAGTTGCTTTTCAAATCACATAACATGTTTTCTATTATCCTTTCGAAAAGGAGATCAATCTAATACGCATTCTGTTCTATAATGCTCCATTCTAATGGTAGTGGAGTTCTCGAGTTTACAACATAAAAGTAGATATTCTTAAAAGTGATGCATCAACAATCAATAAAGAATACTTTTCCATTCATGTTATAGTCAAATATTTTCTTACTGTCAACATTGGCCAAAACGTGGCTTGGAGCTCGCTGAAAATATTGTTAGGGGATTCAAAACGCAAGAAACCCAAAACCACATAGTAGATGCTGTTCCAAACTGCAGACCAGACAGTTTGGTCAAAGGCAACTTTGGCAGGGACCACCCACCAATCGTTGAATGGGAAAAGAGCCTGCAAATGGAAGTCAACTAATTTCAGCCAAGCATAAAATTTCAAAGATAAGAAACAACGCTAAACACTAAACATAACTAAGCAACCAAAATCACCTCACAAATGTGGTAATAATAGTGGGAAAGAGATCCATGAAGTGTGAACCCAACAAGGCCAGATCTGAACATGCGTGTTCGATCAAAATCAAGAAGAGGTTTCCCTTCATAACACTTCAAGCCCATAATAAAATAAAAATTAGACCAAAAATAAATGATTGTCCTATTGTCCACAGACCATAAAATTAACAAATGAAAATAAGGTTCGAATATTATCAAAACAAAGGGTTTTTCTGGGGCAATGGACCGACCTGTGCAATCCAATCTCCCATAGAGTAGACAATGCCGCTGATCACCATTTTAGCAAACACAGGATGTGCCTTCAGAGCCTCTTCATAAGCATTCCAGTTATGCTCTGGGGCATACCTCAAGACTTCATAAAGGGTCCATCCCTGAATTACACAACAAATTGGATTGAAATTTGAATCCTTAGATTAGACCATTTCCAATACCAAAAACCAATCCACAGTTCACTTTCATTTAGGGTTCACTTTTCCTTCCCATTTCAGCTCATCACAAAGATAAGAGATTTCAAATCAATCAGAGATTTTTTAAAAAAATATAAGCTAGAACTAACTGAATAAGAAATAACTGGCAAATTTTTGGAAACAAAAAGATTAGATCTTTCAAAGGGGTTGTTGAAAAGAACCTTTTTCTTAAGCTGAATTTCTCCAAAAACAACAATACAGCAAAATTTAAAGAATACACCATTCCAGATGATCTATGATCATAATTAAGCGAAGAAAAGCAGGAGGATAACTCACATGCCAATACTCATGATCAATCGTAAGCAACTTAGTGATGGCAATAGTACCGGCACCTAGCACAATAGCAGCATTAAGAAACCTATCTCTATCAGACAAAATGGAGGCTATAGCAGTCTTGATCGCCTCCAATTTCGTCTCCGTGGGGCCCTTCACATCATCTCCCTCGCTGCTTTCTGGCGTACCCACTTCTCTATCTTCCGCCACCGCCTTAATTGGGCTAAGGGCGGCGGTTGTTGGGGTGAAAGAGGCAGTAGAAGAAGTGGTTTGGTTACAGAAGAGGGCGGAATTGAAGGGAAGTATCGTCCGGGGTTTGTTGGGTTCAGAGGTGAAGGATTTTGCGGGGAGGAGATGGGCGGTGACGGTGCTCAGAGCCGACATCGTTGATGGCGGTGACGGTGGAGGTTTATGCCGCTACGCAATGTTTGATAAATTATAGAAAATATTATGAAGCTATTAACTGCTCCCGCGAACTCGAAGCTTCTGGCGAAAATGAAAACGAAGGTTCCACCGAGATTTGAACTCGGGTTACTGGATTCAGAGTCCAATGTCCTGACCACTAGACCATGGAACCTTGTTGTTTAATATGTAAACCTAACATTATATAACATAAATTAAGAAAACAAAATCAATTCCATAACCCAAAAGCCTCCAAATTAGCTTACATCTACAAATGCAATAGTTATACCATGGACACATCACAATTTACATACTGAATGTTCAGAATTCAAATTGTAAACATTTAGTATGTAAATTGTGTATTTTGAACTTGAGTACATATAATAATTTGTCATACACACGTGCCGATATAATGCAAGGTGCATCGTGTCCGTTAAGTGCAATTGGTGTGTCTTTCGCACTAGTGTTCTTTTAGGTGTAATATTCACCGCTTTTTTCTTTTTTTTTTTTGTTTATGATAATAATATAAATTGTTTTTGAGTACTATTGACTCTGTTACATTGTAGTATCTGTTAATACATACTTTACTTTTTCAACATACTGAAGCAGCCTCCACTAAGACTCGAACCCACTCCCTCTCATTAGGGGTGCAACTAGACCACAAGGTCTTTGGCTTTGTTGTTCCCAAACATATTGAACATTCCAGGTATGAAATGGAAGGTCTTTACACAATTGAACAATGATCAAATTGCAATATCCAAAACATTATAATTACATCAGTCAACAATCATATGTACAAGTAAGATGTAGTACAAATAATGTTTTCCCATTGCCTCACACTCTGCTGTGGATTCTTGCTTGAGATGGGAAGATTGAATGGCTTGCACTCAAAATAGTAGACCATGCAATTTGGGGAGCACATAAAGCAAACCACTGAAGCAGTAAATTCTATTGTACGAAAACTGGATGTTACACTGAAGATGCAGCGCGGTCTGATTCTATCATGGATTTTATGTAAAACTCGCCTGCCTTGTACGACGACCTAACCATGGGTCCAGATGCCACATACCGGAATCCCTGAAATATGCAAACGGGCACTAATGTCATTAATAGTAAGTAGGCAACCTGTCAACCTGATGTTGCATATAGGCAGGCATATAGCTTATGGGAAAAGAGTTCAAAAGAGAGGTATGTAAAGAGTAGTACATCTTTATGGTCTTGAATTACAGAGAGAATTCTAAAGTAGTAATCAAATGACAGCATATATGCCCTTTAATTGCTGTGTCCAAAGAGAGGCAATACATACTACAAACTAATGCATTTTCAAGAATTGCATCTAAGTAGGGCCAACCCCAACTAAGTAGATCAAGCTGTTGGCCTTCTTGGTTTGA
>CM008339.1:10571145-10581746 GCA_002525835.2 Ipomoea batatas
GAAAATCCTCTCTTCCTTGGTTGCCATTCACGCAAATCTTGTTTCCAAACAAACTTACTTGGGAACTCTGCATAAGTGAGAGAACGTGCATCTTCGTATTTCTTATTTGCCTCAAACCAAGCTGTGAATTGGCTTTGCTTAACTGTTTGGTTTTCCAAAATCTCATCGAGTGTCTGATCTTCACCATAGACAACATTCTGTTGGTGCTCTAAGTGAAAATTTAACCTTTCTACAGGTGGCGTCCGATAATGTATAGCATACCCAAAAAGCCTCCACGTTGCTTCACATGCTGATATGTACCGACAATCATAGTACATGTTAATTTCATCAACCACATCACCATTGCGTCCATTTGTAGAACTACTCATGAACTCTGCCGTGACCCTATCATTTCCCTTGTTCACGTATTTGAACAAATATTTAATAGATCTGGATTGGTTGCACCATTCAACGTTAATATGTGCGCGATATTTTAGGAGCATATGTTTATTATGCGCAACAGCATAACGATTATCAAGTTCGATTCCATTCCTAGCGATTATACGCCCATTATCACGCCTTCTGTAGACCGGGTAACCATCTTTATCCAAACACGTATGAGTAACATATTTTTTTTTGAAAAAAACTTTGAACATTTACCATTTATCATACAGGGCGAATTCTTCCGAAGTTGTCCGCACGGTCCGTGCAACATGAATTCACCGACTACATCATGGTACTCAGTGTCAGCATCTGGGTTAGGAATTTCAGCTGAAATAATAGCATCAATCTCGGCTGCGAAATTAGCCCTATTTATTGTTTTGGCAAATAGCAATATGTGTGCGTGGGGAAGTCCTCTCTTTTGGAATTCAATAGTGTAGATAACTGAAAATAAAATAAATAAAAATGAAGATTAAAGTTTATACATTTAACTTAGATTTAATTAAGACAAATGCAAATATGTATGATAATGAAATACCTCCACATATGTCGCCAAACAGCTTTTGTGTTTTGATGTCTTCAATCATAGTATCAAGTTTCATTTTAAACACGCGACAAATAATATCTGGTCTATCCTCTGGTTTAAGGCCACGATGGGCAACATACCGCTTAATCTCAAGCCACTTCGGGTTGCAAGTGAATGTTATGAACAAATGTGGATAACCGATTTGTCTGCATATTGTCATTGCATCTTGATAGTTCTAAATCATATACCTGGCTCCACCTCTGAATGATGATGGTAGTATAATTCTCTTACCGCGACCGGTAGGGGCTAATTCTCCCCTTGTTAATGCATCGCTCAATCCTTGATAAGCTTCATAACGCAAAGCCTTCTGATGAGTTCTAATGTAGATCAATCGTGCAGATTCAATCGTTGTACATACATCAACCAAGTATTGTTGAAATAACCTCCTAGAATACAATAATGTATGGTTTTCATTTACTCTCTCATGTATATAGAATGAGAAATACTCTTCAGGACTAATTCTTTTCCTACCACCATGATGTCCTTAGTGCCATGCATCAGAGAATGAAATATCTTCACGGTAACCATCTTCACCGTATGGGAACAACAAAGGATACTGTAGCGGCAGATACGCAGGGTTTAATTGGTTTATTCTCTTCAACTGCCCACTATTGCTCTGTATCAATATGTCTAGATCACCCATTGATGGGTCCAGATCCCCGACAATAAGTGCAGCTACCTCATTAGCGCTTGGTAAATTATATGTCCTTCCATCTTTGCTCCGCATTTAACCAAAACATTATTTTGGTCCAACATGTTTTTTAATTTTTCCACAATATCTTCGCGGATATCACATGAGTTATTATCTCGTCTGCATAAGAAAAAACGGGACTAAATAAATAATATTTGAATATCTTTATGGATAACGAATGAAAGTTAAAATGAATTTCTTAAGAAAACATACCTGACAAAATTGATGCAATTGTTAACCTCATTATCTGTGTCGTAAATATATAGTTGCGCAAATTTTGGGGTAGACCCTTCTCCTGGAACTAAACTTCCAATGCAGTGATAATTTTGACCACTAATTCTAAATACTGGAGGTGTATTACCAGTGTTGATTGGCCTATCCACTCTACCACCTAGAGATGTGAAGCAAAACATGTTGTTATACCTTCGAATATTATTGAGGAAGTGTGTGCTCTGTTCAGTATGACTAAAGTATAAGTTCTGTAGCACAGGAGGAGGATCCTTCATGCGAGGTAATTGTATCTTGCCCTCGTAACAACACTTTGTGTATTTCGGCAATCCGCGTGTAACATTTTGATTTGAGCGCTCTTGGCGCCAAAATAAGGCACCACAATAATTACACGAATGAGAAGCATCTCCAAGGTCGAAATACGAATCTAGTAACATAAATAATTTATAATTAACATATATTATTTGTGTTGTGTAAAAAATTAACAGAAGGAAGTTTTGTAATTTAAAATAAATAATTACCATATCCATTATTGTGAGATGCAACATGTTCGTAATCCGAGTTTAAATTCCTGACATCTGTTCTTGATGACACCTTATTGGAATTTCTCACAGTTGACAACAAAGCGCGATTACATTGAGGATCCAATGTTCTTTCCACTTTTAAAAAACATAATGAATTGTTAATTTAGTGTTAATTAATGGAAAAAGTTGTTAACACAGGCTACGAATACTCAAAAGAAAAAAATTATTGAACAATGAAGTTTAAATTACCATTTGATACATCAGCTAATGATTGGCGTGATGAAGATGTTGAAGTTGACATATTTGAAATGTTAACTGAACATTGAGTGAACGGTGAAGATATGTCACGCATATTAACTGCAAAATTTTATAATGAAATATATATAACATGAAAGTGACAATATATATTTTACTTTTATTTAAACATATATAACAAAACATTTAGCATAGACAACAGATGAAGAAATAAGTAGTCAATTAATATATGAAAGTGTTACCATCTATGATGACAAATAAAGGTGTGACAGGTGGAATTTCAACGTTCAATGCATATGAATTTGGGTTGCTTGCAACTGCAATATTTTTTTAAAAAATAAATAATAGAAACAAATAAACACTAAAATAATGTTAACACGTAAAATTTAAACAATGATTAAATGACTAAATACATTAAAAGAAATTAACAAATTAATGTAGTAATGATGAGATATATAATAAATTGAATATAATATATACCATTTTTGGTTGCACTTAATGGTGTTCCTTTGGTGGCCACATAATTATCTTCGAATGGAGTTGGATGAACATTAACTGCAACAATTTAATATAATACATGAATAAAAGTTTGAGTATCTTTTAACAAATTATGTTTTATTTTATTTTTGAGTAATAGTACCGTTGCTTGGTCTGTTAATAGGTGTTAATGAAGAGCATCCATTAAATCCACCGTACAATCGTTAATTTAAAAAAACAATTAAATGGAAATGTGTGTATAATAAAATAAAATTTAGAAATTATTAAAATTAAATTGAATGAGAGTTTAATTACCATTGGTAGACATGTTAATAGGTTTCCTCGGAGAGCACATCATAAATCCACCGTACAATCGTTCACTACCGACCACTGCAATTATTTATATAAACGAAGAAAATTTTAAAATGATTAAGTAAAAGAGCTAGCTATGGTTTTGATATAACATATTTGCTTACCGTTCACTATGGGATTAACTGGTGTAAATGCAGGTGAACCGACAACTGATTGTAACGATGATTGAGCATTATCAAACAAAATATTCGATTGCAATAACGATGCTTGTGTATTATTATCATTACACAACGGCTCGTTTTCTAAAAAAAAAAAGACAGTTAAAATGATTGTTAAATAATGACTCGTGATTTAAATATAGAGCAATGAGCACAATAAAAAATTAAATATTATATCTTATTTGGATATGTATTTTTATTGTATTTTTTTTTCAATTTTGAATTACATATTGTATTTAAAATGGCATAACCCAGTGCAACAGAGTCCCAAATTGTTAAAGAAAAAAACATTTTTTATGAATTCGGTACAATTACACATTTACGTTCAATTAAATACATTATCTTTAATATTACAGAGTAGGAAAAATTATACTGTATATAATAATACATTTAATTAAAATAATGCATATAATAATAAATTTAATTAAAAATTAAATATTAAAAAAATAATTATAATAATAAGTCTTTTACAGCCCGTTTGGTTAGATGGAAAAGATTTGAAGGAAACGGAATTCAAATTCCATGGAAAACAAATTACCAGGAAAATAGATTCTATTGTTTTGTTAGTGGAAAAGAAATTACTGGGAATCTGAATTCCATTGTTTGGTTGGGTTTGGATTGGTGAGGAATAATGTGTATAAAGACTTATATGCCCTTATTATTATTATTATTATTATTATTATTATTAAATACCTAAACCCACCACCACCACCACCACCACCACCATCATCATCATCATCATCATTATTATTAAATAAATAAATAATTAATTAATTAATGTTAATCCCACCAGCCTATAACCCATTTCTAATCACAGCAGCCCATAACCCATTAGATATAACAAAATCCCTTCCCACTAGGCACTGCTGCGATCCCACTATTGCAACAAATCGGCATCGGCATCGGCATCGCAGAAGGCAAGAGAGGAGAAGAAAATGGAGGATCGAAGATGACGATCTGGTGGTCAGAGATGGTAATCGTGGGTTCACTCGTTGCTTGACTCTAGTTTGCAGTTTTCGTTGTTGTTTTCTGTTTTGTTTTTTTTTTTCCATTTTAATTTGTGAATTAAAAAATTATAGGTTTGTTTGTGTTTTTAGTTTTGAGGAGGAAGATGAGTTCCTTGTTTGATTAGCTTGTTGACTTGGATTGATAGTACTTTCTCTTCTTTTTTTTTAGTATTTTTTTGTTAATAAAAGTATGTGGATTTTGGGGATGAAGATGAACTTGTTGTTGTGCAAAGTCTCACGGGGGTAATCAAAGAGAAGCAAGCATAAGGGTAGAATAGTCCAATCATTTCAATCTTTCTTCCCATCTACACGGAAAACAAAATACCAGGTTCATGTTCGGATTTTGTTTTCCGCATGTTTGAGGAATTAGTTTTCCATTGGAAAACAATTTCCTATGAACCAAACACCATAAAGTACACTTTTCCTCAAACTTTAGGAAAATATTTTCCTTGGAACTCTCGTCGGTGAATGAAGAAAACATATTTTTTTTAGTTTTGAATTTGTTTATTTATTTGATTTTATTTTTTGGTTGATGATATAGGAGAAGCGGCATTTTATCGATGTAGTCGAAATTTGGTTGGTAAGCCGTGGTTCTCCAAATCGTCAAGTAAGGTTCGTAACGATTTTGTGATTGTTTTCGATTATTTGCATTTCTGATTCGTGGTTTTTGTGTGAAACCCTAATTTTTGGTTGCATGAAGGAGTAATTAGAGATGAGGTTGTTAAAATTTATAATTTACGTTTTTGTGATTTTATTACTTCGCATATTCCTAATTTCTGAGAAGTGAGAATTAGAATCAAAGTTAAAAAAAAAAAAAAACTGAAATTTTCATAAATGTGCCAAGTAAACATATTCTTTGTTTTCTTCTAAAATTTTAAACAACTCAAAGCAAAAATAATAAGTCCGTGAATATTATATATGTTCATAACTCACTGTATATGTTCATGTTTGTGTTTCAAAATATATGGTTTGATCAATTTCATTAATCTAAAATAGGGTTCTAACATTTTATATCTTGATTTGTGTGACTCTAAATATATAGATAACATATAGATAATAAGTAAAACAATGATTCAAACACTATATATTTGAGATTGAATTTGGGACTTACCTTTGTCTGTGGTTTTTTGTTTCTTGCTGCCCCTAAGAATTGTTGACCCTGTGAGTTTCTTCATTATGTTATTTGTTTGAATTGTGAGAAATTGATGCAAGAAAAAAATAGTTAAAACTAATATTTAGTTGTTTATTTATATGATCAATAGTATTGAATTTGGAGTGAATAATTATAATATTATTATTTCTTTCCTTTATTAGATGTCTAAAATTATTACAATCAATTGTCATAATAGGTAATTTGGAGTATAATTGTAGTTTTGATTTATTTCCTTAATTGAATTAAAAAAAATAGCATTCTGTTCTGAACTTTCTTTAGTAGTTGGGTCATTAGTTCTTGCATATCTGGAAGATATATGATATCGAATTGAATGAACATTTCTTCTTGCAGCTCAGGTTGAAAATGGTATCGTATGCGTTTAGATCCTTACTCCTGAAACTAACACCCAACAGTCTTCCATGGCTTCCACTCTAATGAAAGAGGCTCCTCCCCACTCTCCAAGGCCATCTCAGGAGAAAAAGCCTCAGGTTTCTACTTCACCTAGCCATGGTGTTGCCCCTGCAGCAAAGTAATTTGTAGCATTGTTAAGAGGTTGCCTTTTTTGTATTCTTTTGTTTGGTTTAAGTTTCAATTTGTACCATTGTTTAGAGGCTACCAATTTTGTATTGTTTTATTTTTGGTTTCGTTTATTTTTTTAATACCTTGTTATAAACTATATTTTGTTTAAAAGGTGAGGCATCCCCATCTTTTGCATTGGATATATAAATCTGGATTTGTGAACTGATGTTGTTGACTGATGTTCCGCATATTCTTTATCCATTTTAATTTCTTCAACATCACATATCTCTGAGGATACTGAGAAAGCAAATCAGTTAACTGTTTATAGATTTACTGGTTTGGGTATGTGGCACCAGCAGGGGATATTTTTCTAATATCAACTGTGGAATTTGTTGTGTTGCAGGTGCAACTTCTTTCCTTTTCACTGAATACCAATATGTTGGTATTTTCATGGTTGCTTTTGCTATTTTGATCTTCGTCTTTCTTGGCCCAGTTGAAGGTTTTAGCACAAACAGCCAGCCTTGCACATATGATGAGACCAAATTGTGCAAGCCTGCTCTTGCTACTGCTGTCTTTAGCACCATATCTTTCTTGCTTGGTGCTCTTACTTCTGTAGTTTCTGGTTTTCTTGGAATGAAAATAGCAACTTATGCAACTGCCAGAACAACTTTGGAAGCTAGAAAGGGTATGATAATTAATTACAATGGATAATGTCTATTACTGGTTATGGCCTTGGTGGATCTTCAATGGCCCTTTATGGTAGAGTTGGTGGTGGCATTTATACAAAAGCTGCAGATGTTGGTGCTGATCTTGTGGACAAGGTGGAGCGAAATATTCTAGAGGATGATCCCAGATGTTGGTGGCATTTGTTGAAATTTGAGGTCTTAATATGTGTTGACATCTATTTTCTTAGACCGTCATTTTCCATTCATTGAAACACCTTGGGATGTCTATTCTTTTTCTACCAGGTTAATGCCTGCAATGGTTTCTATTGTGACTGGTTTTCACCAAATAAGGCTTATAAACCCAAGATGTGGACCGAAGCCTGGACTGCTTGGTAACTTGCATACTTTAGTCTTTTTCCGTTGTAAATATATGTGCACAATGCCAAATTCCATATTTGACCTTGCTAATAATCTCGTTGAATGCTATTGCAGGTTTACTGAATTTGGAGGTCCAGTACCTTACCGTCCAGCTGAGGATTTGGCTTATTCTGTTGCAAAGTTCATAATGAAAGACGACTCATTTATCAATTATTACATGGTATGTTCCTGGTTTTTTTATGTTCCATAGTGAAATTACCTCGGGATTCATCTAATTTTCTCTACTTTTTCAGCATCTAATTGTTTTGTTATTTTTCTTTGGCTATAGATTCTCCATTTCGGTCTTGAATATGTCCCCATTAGTACTATCCTTAATAAGTGAAAATATATTAAATGCGTTATGGAAAGTTCGAAAATGAAATATTGTTAAGTTGTGCAAAACAGTGGCAGCATTTTGAAGATTGTTTAAAAGAATAATACAAAAACATAACATCAAATTATAGCATGTATTAAACAAATGTGTAAAACTTAACCGAATAAACCATCTGTTAAGTGTTAAGTCTATTCAAAGTAATAAAAACACCAAATGAAATACTTATTGTTCATGCTTAAATAGCTCCAAAATAACAAAGGCTAGCATGGGTTGGGCTCATTCTTAGGCTTTTTCAAAGTCTTTGAAGATGATGAACAATCCATGTTTGTTCTCTTCAATGATTGCTGGTCAAGAGTGCTTTCATCAAGAATGATTACTTCTGAATTAGACGAAGGTATAACTTCTAGTGGTTCAATGCCCTGATTCAAAAAAATAATAAACATTAGCATAAAAGAATTTAAAACAGTATTTATAAACATGTTAAATAGTACAAACTTGTCCAAAATTTTCATTGAATTCTTTTTCCTCAGCAAGCTTCCTAATCACACTGCCTTGTTATCCCTTTTTGAAAGAATTGCTTATTGCTTCGTCAGCTTGCACTCCTAAAATAGTAAAAGCAGCATTTCCTCTGTACTTAAATTGATCCTCTCTTGTAACTATCATGAACTTCATGGTCTTTCCAATTAATCTCTCAATCTCATTGGGCATACAACCCTCCTATTCCAACCAAATAAACATTAAATAGTATAAAACGGATAATATTATTAACATGCTCAAAAACAAAGTCACTAACCTCGGAATATTTCCCCTTTAACTCGCTAGCAGTGATCCCTAATAGAGGCGAACACACATTATCCCAAAGAATTAGTTGTCCATCTTGCTCATCATCAAGTACATCAATAACCAATTTATACTTGATTATTTCGTCAGGACTTTGTTGGTCACATGACTTACAATACATTTGATCATTAATTTCTTGAATTTTCTTCCCACAACCCTTATTCGCACATGCAATGAAGTACCAATCGCGTTGAATATCTGTAATTTCTCCAACGACCCAAAATTCTCCAATCTATAAATGGTATTTAAAATGCGTTAGAAATTGAGCAATTGAATATTGTAATGAATTTAATATAAATTGAGTATAAATGTTTTTGACCTTCTTATCATCATAAATATCCATTAAAGAAGTCACTGTGATATTCTCATTTGACATAGTTTCCAACGATATGGATCCCGTGTTTCAAGATCTTGAGCTTATAGTCCGTATTGGAGTCAAGAACCTAGGCAAACTATTTAAAATAACTTGTAATCATAAAAGATATTACCAAAAATATATTATACGGTGTGACTAAAGTAAATTGTATGAATACCTATCCTTGAAAGCAAAAAGCTCGGGGCATTCATAGTTGAACAAAACCCTAGTTGCAGTATACGAACTGGAAATCCTAATCTCACTATCTAATATACAAAAAGTATTTGTAAATATGTATATCTCACAGAAATAAAATAAAATATACCATTATGTTTTTACCCACCATCAGTGACCCTAGCTCTACATAATTGTAGTATAACAATCAATGGGTCTGTTAAAGCACCATTAAGAAAGGGCAAAACGGAATCCACATGTTCGTCCCATAAGGTTACGGTCAATCGACTTTCCCTGAATAAAAACAAATTAATTTTGTAATAATAAAGGATATATGTTTACACATGTTTGGATATCATGCTTAATGCAATCGACTTTCACTGAACATTGTAAATTGGATATTATGCTTAATGTAACCTTTAATATTATTTACAAAAGAATGTTTACTGTCAATATATTATTTTTGTATTTTGAAATAAAATAATAAGGCATAACAAATTACAAAACTGCATACCTGCAATCCTCAATAACAAAATCAATCAACCTTTGGGAATTTTGTTTAACTTGAATATCTTTTGGCTGATGAATGGAAACGACGCGACCAATTAAATCTGTGAACATAATAAATACATTAACATGACATAGGATTTGTATAACATTAAATATAAAACGACATTGGAATGGTAACTTACCAATTAACTGGTTACAATCAACACCTCCTAGAGCCTTTAAGGATCCAAAATCCTTAAATTGAAACATGTTTTTCGGAAAGATTGAATCATCTTGATCCGAAAAACTGATCACCGTATCATTGTTTGCTTTCAGGATGTATTTATACTCGCATGTCTTAAACCTCATGCGAGATGTATGCACAATGAAATTCTGAACGTCATAAACATTTCCTTCCCTCAAAAGAGTACTGAATTTTTGAACATATTCTTTTGGAATTTGTTAATGAATGCAAATTCCCTATGATAATCATTCAATAATTAAAATTATTATGTAGATATTCAATAAAAGAGAAAATTTTGTTGTTTAAATAATGTATAATGCAATACATACCTTATAGTCATGAAATAAGCATTCTAGAGTTTGGTGGTTCAGTGGTGTGAGTTGATATTCTTTAGAAAAATAATAACGCATTAAACGAAGACATATGGATGTTTTTCTTGTCCTAAGAGAGAGTTGGGATGCAGAAAGAAGACTTGAATCCATACTTTATTGTTGAATAGAGTGACAATACAAAGAAAAAATAATATGTATGTAAATTGATCATGAGGTGTAGCATATATATATATATGAATAAAATGGAGTAAGATTGACCACTTTAGTAGGATATTACCATTTGAAATTTGGTTATAAATGGTTATAAATTAAAATGTAATAAACTTGAATATTTGAATCATAATAAAGAGATAAATAATCT
>CM008339.1:10634503-10646639 GCA_002525835.2 Ipomoea batatas
AATTCAAGTAATATCATTTAACTAGAAAAGTAACATATAACTCAACAAGTTTCCACATATATAAATATATTCATGGATACTATCCAATTTGTTTAATTTGGTACAAATCTTGTTAACCCATAGTGATTGTTGCATTAACACCAATTAGCAAATTACAAGTGCAATGCACGAATAAAAATTTTAATTATATTTAAATAATAAAATTAATGATGAAATTATAAACAATTCTAATATTTGAAAGTGTACAGTTATTTGAAATTATAAAGTTTGTATATTACTGTTGAAATTAATTACTTAAAAATTATATTAGAAAATTCTTTAAAAAATAGAAGGAAGAGCATGACTAATTGATATTATTTTAAGTTATAAAAATATACTATAATTAAATACAGGGAATCTCTATGTTTAATTACCATAGTAAGATTAAAGTGTTAAATACATGTTGGTAATATGGACGTAATATGTGTATGTTTATTTTCCTTTAATTACCCACTGTAATATGTGTATGTTTAATTTCTTTATGGGCATGAAAATTTCAATAAAAATGAGGTATTTGTATTATGATTATTATATGGTAATTAAGGAGTATATATTATTCGCCCGCATGGACAGCTCAACTGGTCACATGGTGAAGTTTGGGAGAAGAGACCAGGATTGTAGCAATCTGTAGATAATATGAGCATCCCTAGATGGAGAAGATCAAGATTGTGAACTCTATAATATGTAGATAAGGATCCGTAGAATCATTTGTTTTACCAAATTACATGACTATCCGTAGATGGGGAAGATCAAGATTGCAATATACAATTTGTTTTCATTGTATTTATAGGTGTAAAATGTGATAAACATAATTTGAAATATTTTTCAAAATGAAAGTGTAATTAATTATTTGAAGTTTTTAAATACTAATTCTAAATGACATTTTTTGTCTAAATATTTAATATTACTAAAATAATTCTGAATGGACTTACATGTGTCAAAGTCTATGTTCACTACCCTAGTCAAGCCCAACATCTTCTTCCAAACTTTTTAGCTTCATTCTTAGCTTGATGATATAAAATTAACTTCGAAGGAAATTATAAATGAGATCTATGTATTAATGGGTAGGAGATTAATTGACTACAAATTGTGTTTATGTTAACTTTAAACTAAAAGTACACAAGTGTGAATTGGTAGGAGATCCTAAGTGTTTGAATTAAACTTTTGAGGTAGATCGAGGTGATTAAGTTGAAACCATCCTCTGGATCGAGACAAGATGTTTGGACTAGACCATTATGTTATTAAATTGAACAGCAATATATTTAAATTGAACCGCAAGGTGTAGTTGAAGGCTTGTGTGTGTTTAGAGGAGTAAAATTTCGGGTCGAAGACTGAAATGGAAAAAAATTAGATTTGTTGACAAAAATGAGAAGTTTTTGAAAATTAGACTAAGGTGAGAAAAGAGCGTTTGGAAAATGCATTTCATGTCAGAAACACATCTCTTCCACATGCATTTGTTAATTTTTTTTTTCTCGTATGTTGACCACAGACACAAGTGGGACTTGTGTCTCTTGGCGGTAGGTATACTGTCTCACAGACGCAAGTGGGACCATCGGCCGCCAGTGAGAATAAACACAAGTGGTCACAAAGAAGCAGCTCTCCACTATCCTTGCACGTAAAGAACCCGTCATCGTCGTCCTTGTCCTTCCTCTTCGGCATGGCTCTGCAAGAGAGAAATCAAGACACCCAGACTCAAAAACTGCACATTCTCTCACTGATGGTTATTAGTTTCCTGAAAATCAGAGTCAACATGCACCAAAAATTGCTTCTATTTGCTGGAAAAAAAAAACGTGTCATTGTGAAGTTCCCATAAAACTATACTAAAAATTTTACAGTGATCCCACGATAAAGACAAAAAATGAATAAAATCTCTGGTCAAAGATTGAAATGGAAATAAAATTAGATTTGTTGACAAAAATGAGAAGGTTTTGAAAATTAGACTAAGGTGGGAAAAGAGCGTTTGGGAAATGCATTTCATGTCAGAAACACTATATCTCTCCCACATGCGTTTGTTTTTTTTTTTCTCGTATGTTGACCACAGACACAAGTGGGACTTGTGTCTCATGGCGGTAGGTATACTGTCCCATAGACGCAAGTGGGACCACCGACCGCCAGTGAGGATAAACGCAAGTGGTCACAAAGAAGCAGCTCTCCACCATCCTTGCACGTAAAGCACCCGTCCTCAGCGATCACCTCTTTCGTCTGATTCTCCTCGTCGTCCTTGTCCTTCCTCTTCGGCATGGCTCTACAAGAGAGAAATCAAGACACCCAGACTCAGAAACTGAACATTCTCTCACCAATGGTTATTAGTTTCTTGGAAAATCAGAGTCAGCATGCACCAAAAATTGCTTCTATTTGATTAAAAAAAAATGTCATTGTGAAGTTCCCATAAAACTAGACTAAAAATTTTACAGTAAAGCAAGAACCTTTTGGCGATAATCACGATAGTTATGGCTGCAACGTATGAGAAAGAAGGAAGAAGAGCAAGCAAAATAGAGACCTTAGAATTCGGAAAAGTGATTTTTATATATGAAAATACAAAACTTATTGCTTATTGACAAGCTACTAACCCAAGTCTCTGAAGAGTCAGAAATTAGAATTCTTCCCCGCACGGGTTTAAGGACGACAAGGAGAATCAGATGAAAGATGTGAATTTATTATATAGACGGTTTATTAAGGACTACTATTAATAAATACTTTGATTGAATTTATTATATAGACGGTTTAGTCAAATACATCTTATAAATCATGTTATTATTGGACTGATTGATCTATGCTATCGCAACAAAGTAAAGAACTTTATTCCGAGAGAGAATGGGAAACCATTCTCAACTCATTATTGCGTCCGAACTCCCAACCAAACGTAGAATTTGAATGGGAATCAGAATCAGAAGCCTATTCTCAACATTTCAAAGGACACTTAACCAAACACAGAGACTAATTGGCGAGGGCATTTGGGCATTTGAGACGATTCACATACCCATCCTTACGGGATATAAAATGAAACGAGAGAGCGAGTGAGCGAGCGACAGAGACAGAGAATGGAGGCTCTAACGTTGGTGGGTTCTGCCACTCCTCGCGTTTCTTCTTCACTCTCTGCTTCTTACCCCTCACCCAATACCTTATCCTACGCTCCCTCCCGGAACCTATCCGCACGCGCCGCCGCCAACAACAATAACTACCGCCACCTATCATCATTCAAACCAGTATCCCGTCTGTTCTCATACTCCCCTTCTCGCCCTCATACCCAGCGGAAAAATCATGTCTTTCTTCCTCACTTGGTTGCTTCCCTGGTAAATTACTCAATTCATCAAGCTTGTTGAGGACCCATGGAGGAATTTCACTCATTTTTTCTTGGATTCGTGTGCAGGAGGAAGTGCAGCAGACTTACATTATGATTAAGCCAGATGGTGTCCAGAGGGGCCTTGTGAGCTTTGATATTATAACTTTTTTTATTCTCAGTTCTTGATGTTTGCCTTTTTTTAACATTATCACATTACTGTCTTTTTGATTGTTGTAGGTTGGGGAGATAATTTCTAGGTTTGAGAGAAAGGGATTTAAGCTAACAGGGCTAAAGCTCTTTCAATGCCCCAATGAATTGGCAGAGGTTTGTGTTCCTCAAGCTTTGGTTGAATGCTTGTGAATCCCATTTTTAACATTGGAAAATGATATATGGACTCTCATTTTTTCAATTCCCTCGTGTTGAGGATATATAAACATAAATGTGTAATCCAACTAATTAGTTGAGTTGGAGCACATGCTTCAATTTTGTATCAGAGTTAACCTCATGACAATCTCTGCGTCACCGTCCACGTGTTGCTTGGAACCCATCAACATAGAGCACATGCTTCACCTCCAAGCCCCAAGCCCCACATCCCGGCCTTATAGGATAGTGGATGGGAGGGACCTGGTGAGGAGCACACCACATTGGATGTAACTCCTACACTGCGGCCCTCAAGATAGTGGAGGGGAGGACCGGTGTTTAACCCACCCATTGTGGCTGTTAGGGCTCGATGACTTGTTCTTGTTCATAATCTAACACTCGTGAACCAATTAAACTGTCTATGCGGGCTCCCGTCACATGTCCTGATTATATTGATAGAAGAGAAAGATAGTAATAAAAGTTGTAGGTCACTTTGTTTTCTGGATGAATAAGAACATGCTATGTAAGCAAGGAGTAAAAAGTGGAGTAAGGACTGAATGTGTAGTACTACTCAAAAAATGAAGTAAATAATATCTGGACACTTAAGCTGTATTGTCAACCCTCTAGAAGGTGCAAGGAGGGGGTGCTTGCATATTCTATGGGGTGTGTGAATTCAGATAAATCATCAAGGATTGGTAATAAACTGCTTGACGTGATAGTGAATAAAAGAAACTATGCTGTAATAGGTGTGTCATCTGCACACGAGTTTCACTGTTATGTATTGAAGTTTTTAATTGTTATATAGGAGCATTACAAGGATCTGCAATCGAAGCCATTCTTTCCGAAGCTGATCAAGTACATTACGTCTGGTCCTGTTGTGTGTATGGTAGTGTTCTTGCTGTTTTCCATCTTTGCATAACTTGCTGGTTTGAATTTACCAAGTATCTGAGCAATCCTCGAGTTTAAAGCATGGTTCTTTATGTTTTGCCAGGCTTGGGAGGGCGTCGGTGTTGTTGCATCAGCCCGGAAGTTAATAGGAGCTACAAATCCTCTTAATGCTGAACCAGGCACAATCAGAGGAGATCTTGCCGTTCAAGCTGGAAGGTCAGGCATCTCTGATTATTGCGCATAAGTTCTATATCTTTTATTTTGCAATGGATGTGATTTTTATTTTATTTTTTCATTTAAAACTTTAGCTTTTTTACTTTTTATCCATAAGAAGTATTCAACACTAGAGTTTATGATTATTCGCAGGAATGTGGTGCATGGAAGTGACAGCCCTGAGAATGGCAAACGCGAAATAGGTATTCCTTTTCTGAGTATGCTATATTTGATAAGTTTACAGAATGAGCACTTATTTTTGCAGAATGGTAGTGGCTAAATAAGATTTCTAGCTTTAAAAGATGAGTTTGATACAAATACTCCAGAATGAATGATTTCTACTTCATTTCTGTGAAACGGTGAACCATATAAATGGAAGCACTTAACATGCCCTTGCATCAACACTGATCTAAACGTCTTTAGCCACTACACGAAAATGAAAAAAGACATGGAAAGGAACATAATTCTAAATTCAAGAATTTCCCGTTTGCTTTAGCCAATCTTGATAACAAAAAACTTGTGAATCTTGTTCTGTAACTTTCCCTTTTGCAGCTCTGTGGTTCAAAGAAGGAGAATTATCCGAATGGACACCAGCTCAAGAACCATGGTTGATAGAATAGCACCCTGCCATAATCGGTTTTGCAGTTCCAATCAAGGCGAGATGCAGTGATTTGCTCGTTTTTGGTTGAGAGATTTTAAATGTCTGTCTGTAAACCTTAAGAGCTTTATTCACTTTTGACTGGAGATATGTTAGTTTGTTTCAAACTGACAATACACCATTTCTTATCAATAAAATTTTTCGGTATAAGGGACAAAGGATTTAATTCCTCTAACTCCCTTTCTTATTGAGTTCCACTCGTTCTTGAAACCTGCATTATATCAAATTATCAACAGCATATACTATTTCATCAAAGTAAAAACAGATACTGTTATTTGTTTGCTTTTTGGTACATTCCTATGCTGTAAATTTTGACAGGCATAAGCACAAGCTGGATATTTTAAATTTTAAGAATTTGTTGAATTTTTGTAGACAAGAAAATCAGCAGATTTAGTAGTACAATCACTTTGGAAAAGATGAACATTTAAAGAGAGGTTTAGAGCTGTGTTTGATACAATTGCAGTTGACAAATGAATCATTCTAACATGTTTTAAAACCGCAAACCGGCCTATAATGAACGAATAAAAGTTGGATAATAGTAACTTCTGAGTCTTTGTATCACTGATAACTAGCTGGAAATGATCTCTCTGCTCTGCAATTTGGGCCATTTACCCCTCCCTGATAGGTTTCTTAAACCTAGCAGTGAAGCACTGAGAAAACATCTGACAACCTAAAGAATGGCATATAAATTCGTATCCAAACAAATAATTGGCTACTGCTTTCCTCCTTCAGATTCTGTAACTTGTTTCTCATTGTTATTGCTATCGTTGCTGCTCTGCATTTCAAGCAGTTTCTCTTGTTCCTCCTCCCCTGTTTGTGGACTCGTGTCTTTCACACCCTTCGGTTTATTGCTTGTTGATTGTTGGTACATGACGCCACCAAACATGCATATCAAGAGCCCCACTGTTCCAATAAAAGTCGAATGTTTGTCCCAAATAACAAGATTTATAACAACTGTCAAAAGCTTGTTAACTATGCCGAGAACAGTAAATCCAGTGGCAGAGATGGCCTTGCGACAGGAGAATCCGAAGAAAGAAATGGATAAACCAAACAAGCATGAGAGCCCTACGGGCAGGACCACTTGAAAACTATACCAATCTGATACCTCCTTATCATGCTCAATTTTCTTCAATTCCCCCATTATAAGTAGCTCAATTGGAAAAAGTAGCAGTGCCTCGAGGTTGTTGTACAGCACAAGACCCCATGTGTTTAACCCAATTGTCATAACAACGTGCTTGATGTAAACAAAGTCAATGGACATGCTCACTAAGTAGGCCAATGCCCAGCTATAAGCAGCGAGAGTGAACTGGTAATCTGTAATGACATAAAGCACACTACCAGCAAAGATGGTACCAAGTGACAACCATGTCTTAATTGCTGGCCAAGGCTGGTGGAGATAGAGAGTCTCTCCTATTGCAACAAAGATGGGGACTGCTGATCTGAAGACAATAAACGTATCAACATTGGCATGGAGGAGAAGTTCACTGTTTGTAAAAAGAGAGAGGTAGAATATAATCGCTGCAGGTAGAAACCGCCACAATGTCAAAAGCTCAAGCTTATCGTGCTCTAATAACTTGAGATACCCAAAAATGAGGACCCCAGCTGCACTCGTGAAATACTGCAGGGCAGTCAGTGCACCTGGGTAAGGGAATTTCATTATGGCCCACTTGTTTATGATAGACAACAAAGATGCTGAAATACAGTACCCGGCAGCTACGCCATAAACCGATGCTCGCTGAAGTAAGTCACTGTACCAGGTTGACTGGACATCATGGGAAGGAGGTGGAGGAGTAGCATGAAGAGACTTTGCAGTACTCTCACCTTTAGGATTTTCCACATCATTAGACATCTGAATCTAATGCATGAGTTTAAAAAAAAAAAAAAAAGATTTTGTTATTCATCTTAACAATCACATTCGTTTAGAAACAAAAGTAGTTAAGCTAGAAGAGTAAAAATCCAAATACACACTGATAAACTCTTTGTTATCTCTATCCTACTTTATATCTACATTCGATGTCAAGGCAACACTACAAAGTACAAACATCCCCCATCATCCCTGAAAGGGAGCCAAATACGCTATTGATTGTTACAGGAAACTAGGAGCAGCGTAAAAGTCTACCTAACTACTACAATAGCAATATAAAACTGGTGGTAACTGCACTAGAGTGATCCTTTCAAGAAAAGAAGAACAAGAAATTACTGCAACAGATGCCACCTATAATAGACTCAAAATCGTTATTTTCCATTAAATAAGAAATGAAATTAGAGCTACAGAACCCACCTATAGTATCCTATACTAAAATCCTAAGCGTCTGTTCTCAAATGGCACATTGCTTCTAAAAACTAACCAAACAGCCAAATTTTGAGTCTCTCACTCTGAAGAGAGTTCATCTAGTAGCACAAAAACCTCCAATTTCTTTACAATCAATTCATTATCGATCTAGGTCAATTACAACCTCTGAGCTCAGTAAACACTCCTACAAATACGATCTATCTCCACTAGATTAATAAAAACAAAATAACAGAACTATATATCCACGAATAGAATTTTTCAATAGCAATGCTACAAAAAAACCTAAGAGGGAAATTATCGACAAAATCCACAGCAGGAAAAAGCGAAGAAACTAATAGGAATTGCTTCAACGCATACCTTTGTGCAGAATAGGCAAATCTCACGAAAGTGAAAGCTTCAGTGTGCTGAAAATGAGACCAAACTAGAGAATAAATTAGGCGTGGGCGAAGATGCAGACAGAGAATGAGCGGTCGGTTTCGAGTATGAAACGGGCAACGTGATTGACGGGCGAGTCTCTGAAGAAATCGGAGTAGATGACGGTGGCAGTGGTGGTTTCAGCTATGGATGTCGATGGCTAATTGATGTAGTCTGGAGATTTGAGCTCTTCATTTTTCTTCTGTTTCGCAATTTTACCCCCAAAACTCAATAGTAAAGAAACATCTCCATGCTAACAAACAAAATTTATTATACTCCCTCAATCCAATGGATTTGTTTGGTTCAATTAAAGAGTTCACTCAAGTTATTTTTAATTAATTTCTTATAATATTAAATTTAGAATTAATATAAAAAATTTATATATTTAGAAGCTATATTAAAATTTTAAAATGATAGTACTACAAAATGAAGTGTAGCCCATCAAATTCAAACTTGTGCCTTATGAGATAACAATATCAGGCTCAACCCAGCCCTGGGCAAAGGATGGTTGAGCCCTTGCCCAAGGGCCACCACCTCCACCCAAAACAAATTGTTGTATAGACCATGATTCACAAAGTGATGTGTCAACTATAAAAAAAATGCATTTTAATATATTAAAAAAATATTATTCGTGTACTGAATGCATATTATACAAAATAATGTATTTTTAGTACTCAAATAATGCATTTTCTCTGAATACAATGCACATTTTTAATATATTAAAAATACATTATTTGTGTATTAAATGTACTATTTACACTGTATGGTTCACACAATAATAATTGCCCCCTACCTTTAATATATACTGTACTGTAGGTTTTTTGTATAAGTATTTAATATACATTTAAAAATTTAAAGTATGAGTTAGCTTGGTCGGAAGCCAATCATTATATTGTGGACCAAGTACACAATGTACTATAGATCCTGGTCCAATACACTAAATTTGACTTCAATAAGATACAAAATTCATGTTCATAATACATATAATTCATGTTCATAATACACATACACATAAACACGTTATTCAAACAAGCTATGTCTTCAGACAATATTATTGATAGCACTGTAAACGTAATAGCAAGAGAGATGAAGACTATAGTTTTGTTCAGCTAGCGTTTCAAGCGAGCTCCAATATATCATCTCCACCCATGTTAATCCAAGCTTCAATCCCATCCCCACGTTTTGTGCTCATCATTATAATGGCATTCTTGTACGGAAGAGTTGCTGTGCATGCCCAAACAGGCCTTCCCCAACCGAAATCTACCTCGTATATTGGAAACCTGCACCAGCTGCTAAATTTGCAGAACTCAACATTACCTTTGCAGAATATTTCATGCCATTTACGGAGATGTTCCGAATGCCCTTTCCCGTTTTGCAAAGCTTCCGCGTTGATTTGCCTTATGGAAGTTCTAAGTTGAAAAATCAGGTCGTCTTGAGTTGCCTCATCAGCCGGCGTTACTGTTGTTGCCAAGCTCCATAGGTTCCCAAACGTCGCGTCCGGGAGCGGCGGATTCATCCTCGCACGGAGGTTCACGGCGTGGGCGGCGGAGAACGTTTTCTTGACGGCAGCGTGTTGGGGGTTTTTGGTGCTTGATTCCCTGAAATGCTTCCACAGGAAGGCGGAGAGGGCCTCCACGCGAGTGGGGTCTCCCACTCCCGACGACTCAGCCGCCGCAGATTTCTTCAGAGCGGCCAGGTTTTCTTTGTCGAACACCACGCGCCTGGTGACAATCTTTTCCCTCGTCATTCCAAGGGTCGGCGAGATTCTAGATCCGGGCAGGTCCATCGTTGTCGGCGGGAAGAGAGACGTCACCAACCCGAAATTGGGCGGCGAGATCCCGTCCGCGTCCCCTTCACGCGCGGTAACACCCCAAGCATTGACGAAGTTTACTAGAGAGAGCCCATCGGCGATCTTATGCGACATGCAAACCCCCACGGCTATTCCGCCGTCAACAAAATAATTTATTTGAACACCAACCATTAACTCACTACCATCACCATTATAAGGCTCTACGGGAAGAAACTTTTCCAATTCCTCCATTAATGGATTTTCAACCACATCTTTGAGGAAGCCATGAACGCGAGCTTCAACCCACAGTGCGCCCTCATCGCTACAATCAATGAAATCGTTTCCTTTGATCCGTCCAGCTAAGGGATAAAACAGGGTCAACACCTTCGATAAATATTGCTTTAGCAGTTGTGATGAACGGTCATGATCATCTACATGAGCATGATGGAAGAAGAAGATGAGAGGGTTGAAAACGGGAGGTGAGGTTTGATCAAGAAAGGATAGTTTCAGGGTTTTGAGGTGAGGTGAAGTTGGTGATGATGGCTTGATCATCATCTCTTTGGAAAGTAATTCCACTTTTAACACCATCTTGAAAACTATATATGTTATTGCTAACTTTCTTTATTTGTATTAGTATGCATGCTTTGATGGGCTTATATTGGGGTGTTTGACAAATAGCTAGTTCATAAGTAGTAGCTATTAGATTAAAAGTACATGCATATAAGGTGGAGTATGTTTGTACTTACGTGTAAAATTATTAGAAAATGATAGATGTACTCCATGAAGTATATCTCTCATGAATAAAAATAATGATCGACACACTTCCTTTTATTAAGTAATCAAAACATAACACATCATATATAAATTTAGAAATAGAAGTAACATAAAATTACTCTATAAAATCACTCAACATATATTTTTCATCCTAAGGTGATGATTTTACAGTAATTGGTGATGATTTTACAGTAATTGTACGTCAAGAACAATAAATATATGTGTGTGTTTAGGTGTGGTTGTCCTTTCTATGTGCGTTTGTGGGATTGTATTTTACGCAATTGATCCTAAATCAACGTTTAGGATTAACAATGAATAAAATAAAAATGCGGTGGCAATTTGATATTTTTGCATCTACGTTAAATTTAAGGTGCGTGATTTTTTTACTGTATGGCTAGCTTAAGGTGTGTTAGTTGTTGAAACTTAAGTGCGTCGGTCTAAAGCTTTAGGTGCGTGATTTTTCTTCTTATGATTTTCCTTCTTAATGTGCGTGGTTGGTGTGCTTAAGGTGCCTGATTTGTATGTTTAAGGTGCGTCAGTTGTTAAAATTTAAGGTGCGCCATTTTAAAACTTTAGGTGCGTGGTTTGTGTTTTTAAGGTGCTTTGTTTGTGTGCTTAAGGTGCGTGGTTTGTGTACCTAAGGTGCGTCCTTTTGTGTTATTAAGGTGTGTAGAGTTTGTGTTTAAGGTGCGTAGGTCTTGTGTGCTTAAGGTGCGTCGTATTCCTTCTTTAGGTGCGTGATTTTTGTGCTTAAGTTGCGTCACTTATGTAGTTGAGAACTTAAGGTGCGTGAGTTTTGTGCTTAAGGTGCGTAGTTTTCCTTCTTAAATTGCATGGTTTCTGTGCTTAAGGTGCGTCAGTTATTCAATTGAGAGCTTAAGGTGCGCTTTTTATTGAAACTTAAGGTGCTTCAGTCTAAAGCTTTAATTATGTGATTTTTCTTATTAATGTGCGTGATTTTCTTTTTTAAGGTGCGTCTTTGTATCACTTAAGGTGCGCCATTTTTGTAAACTGAAGGTGTGCGATGTTAATACTTAAGGTGCGCCATTTTAACACTTAAGGTGCGCCATTTTAACACTTAAGGTGCATTGTTCTAACACTTAAGGTGCGTCTTTCTAACACTTAAGGTGCACCATTTTTAGCTTGTTCTTCTTCCTTCTAGACGCACATTATTTTAAAAAAAATTCATTGATTTGAGTCGTTGGTCTAGATTTGATCGAACGGCTTAGATCTAACCGCATGCCCGTACCGGGGACCTAAAATAAATATTTATAACAAATCATATATAGTAAATCATTGGTACATCTTATAATTTTTGAGTATTTCACATTTAATTTTATTCAAACAAGCTAACTCTCATTGGATCACATAATATAATATTATATTATTTTTTGATCGATAGCAATATTGCTGTTTTGGCATGGG
>CM008339.1:10646724-10658875 GCA_002525835.2 Ipomoea batatas
TTATACTCCGTACACCTAATGTGTAACAACTCTATCGTAGTAATTGCCCACAAAATCATGTGTAGGATTATCCATACCAGCATCCCCACCAATGGTTATTTGGAAAGTTCCTTTAGACCAAAAAAACTTGAGGGTGCATTTTTATTTTATTTTATTTTTTTTTACAGATAGGGGCTGAAATTTTGGTGGATTTTTTCTCTTGTAATTTTTTTTTTTTGGGAGAGGGAGATGAGAAGACAACGTTTGATTGCACACATGCGCCCAAAATGCACCTGCTAACTATCGACCATTCTGAATATTTATGATTTTAATATATAATTTTTTTAAATCTAAATCGCCGTTGTTATTTTTTTTTTAAATTATGCAATGTAATTTTTAATGTAATATATAATTTTAAATATATTATCTGAATTGAAATTTTATAATTATAAATTAAATTTAAATTTAACATATTTAATTTAAATATAAATAGTATTAATTATAATTACAATTATAATTTTTAGAATGATAATAAATAAAGAAATAATTATAATATGATTTTTGTAAATCACTAAATTGATAAATTGATGGATTCACAAAAAACATTAGAAAAAATTTAAACTTTTGGGAAGAAGAGTTTTTGAGATTGAGTGACATAATGAATGTTGAGGTGGATTCTGTAGAGAAAATTTTGAGTATGCTCCAAACCTATTGGTAATCATTCCAATTCCAATTCCACCGTTATGATTATATATAACCAAACATTAATATCGGTAACTATACTATTAACAAGTATTTAATTCCCATATATATCATCTTCACCCATGTTAATCCAAGCTTCAATCCCATCCCCACATTTTGTGCTCATCATTCTAACGACATTCTTGTACGGAACAGTTGCTGTGCACGCCCAAACAGGCCTTCCCCAACCGAAATCTACCTCGTATATTGGAAACCTGCACCAGCTGCTAAATTTGCAGAACTCAGTTTCACCGTTGCAGAACATTATTTCATGCCATTTACGAAGACGTTCCGAATGGCCTTTCCCGTTTTGCAAAGCTTCAACGTATTCTGCGTTGATTTTCCTTATGGAAGTTCTCAGTTGAAAAACCAGGTCGTCTTGGGCAGCCTCATCAGACGGCGTTACTGTTGTTGTGAGGCTCCATAGGTTCCCGAACGTCGCGTCCGGGAGCGGCGGATTCATCCTCGCACGGAGGTTCACGGCGTGGGCGGCCGGGAACGTTTTCTTGACGGCAGCGTGTTGGGGGTTTTTCCTACTAGTCTCCCTGAAATTAGCAAGCAATCATTATTATCTGGATCATAAATAAAAATTACATTTTTAATATATTGAATGTACATTATTTTTACATTATTCAAGTACATTATTTTATATATACTATCTGATGGGGAATATATCTCCGGTCATGAATACGGTAAGACACGGTCGGGTGGTCGGTGCTCCTTGAGACCGACCATGTGTCTCGTGCCGACCATCTCTCTTGCTTGAGCCCCTCAACCTTACACCTCGGGCAAGCCCAAGGTCCCGACATAGATCCCGAGGACCCCGACCGTGGGCCGACATGGGACAGAGATTTTAGTGCACGTGTACGGTTTCAGCACAGTCCCACAGTCCCAGAAGATAGCAGTGCATGTCCCCCACGTGTATTGTATTGGCATGCTGGCCGCCCAAACTTGCCCCCTCAGTTACCCCTATAAATAGTTAGATACCCGCATTTATTACGGAGAGAGGACTTTTGACATTTGGCTCCTGGTCTAAGGTATACCTCTGGGTCATATTCCCCTCCGGAGAGCCTTTACCCTTTATCAACCCAATTCTCCATAATTAATAATACCGGCTCGTGTTGTGATCATACCCACTCAATATTTACACTATCACTATCAAATAATATACATTCAATACAAAAATAATGACTTTTTAATATATTAAAAATGTACTTTATATTCATAGTCTACACAACTATGTAGACTATGATCCACACAATAATTTGCCTTAAACTAGAGATGTAGTCCAAATTGATATTTTGACCAGATAAGACCAATAATTTTTAGTGTAGTACCTGAAATGCTTCCACAGGAAGGCGGAGAGGGCCTCCACGCGAGTGGGATCTTCCACTCCCGACGACTCCGCCGCCGCAGATTTCTTCAGAGCGGCCAGGCTTTCTTTGTCGAACACCACGCGCCTAGTGACGATCTTTTCCCGCGTCAAGCCCACGCTCGGCGAGAATCCAGACCCGGACAGATCCATCGTCGTTGGCGGGAAGAGTGACGTCACCAACCCGAAATTGGGCGGCGAGATCTCGCCGCCGCGGGCGGTGACGCCCCATGCATTCACGAAGTTGACCAGAGAGAGCCCATCGCCGATCTTGTGCGACATGCAAACCCCAACAGCAATTCCGCCGTCATCAAAATAATTTACTTGAACACCAAGCATTAACTCACTATCATCACCATTAGAAGGCTCTACGGGAAGAAACTTTTCCAATTCCTCCATTAATGGATTTTCAACCACATCTTTGAGGAAGCCATGAACGCGAGTTTCAACCCACAGCGCGCCATCATCACTACAATCAACGAAATCGTTTCCTTTGATCCGTCCAGCTAAGGGATAAAACATCGTCAAGACCTTCGACAAAGATTTCTTTAGCAGTTGTGATGAATGGCCATGATCATCTTCACCATTTGTAGCATAATGAAAGAAGAAGGTGAGAGGGATGAAAACGGGCGATGAGATTTGATCAAGAAAATATAGTTTGAAGGTTTTGAGGTGAGGTGGAGTTGGTGATGATGGCTTGATCATCATCTCTTTGGAGAGTAATTCCACTTTTAACACCATCTTGAAAACTATATATGTTATTGCTAACTTTCTTTGTATTAGTTTGAATGCTTTGATGATGAGTTTATATAGAGGAAGAGGTAATGATGAAAAGTAAGAGAACATACTAGTTAAGAAGATGGATGCATGCATGATAATGTAGAAAGTGGGAAACAAAAGCAAAAGAAAGGGAAGAAGATATAAAGATGGATGCATGATGATGTAGAAAGTGGGAAACAAATTAAAAGCAAAAGATAAGGATACAAATTGAGTACCACTTCCATGCACGGCCGGATTTTAGGGCGTGCAAGATGTGCAACAGCACATGGTCTCAAAATTTTGGAGCCCCTAGTATAGTGTTGGCCTAAAATTAGTATATGTATTTTTTATTATATTGGCCTAAAATTAATTATTATTTTTTTGTACTTTTTTCTTTGCAATTTTTCTTCAATTCGTTTATTTATACCTTGATAAGACCCACTTATTTATCAGCACAGGGCCACGCAAATAAAAAAACCAGCCCTCCATGGGCAAAGAATGATGTTTTCAATAGTTTAATCACAAGGACAAACCAAGGCAAAGGTGAAACAAAAGAACAAAAAGTTAAAATTTTCACACAGTTTGACAACTGCTTAGTATTTTGACCATATATCAGCATAGTAATGTTCAAATTAAGTGATTATTACGCTATTGGAAAGAAGAATTCAAGAGATACGACTTCACTAAAGACCATAAATTTCAATTTCTGAATGTAAAATAGTCCAAATCAGCCTGAAAGTCGAAGCTGCGATATAGTAAATCGTTGGTGCAGCTTATAATTATGATTATTTCATATTTAATTTTATTCAAACAAAATAAGTCTAATTGGATCACACAATATAATATAATATTATTGGTAGCAGTGTAGTTTTGGCATGGGTGTGAAGCTCCCTGCTCCCATATATATATCATCATCTTCTTCACCGATGTTAATCCAAGCTTCAATCCCATCCCCACATTTGGTGCTCATGAATACAATGAAATTCTTGTAGGGAAAAGTTGTTGTGCATGCCCAAACCGGCTTTCCCCAACCGAAATCTACCTCGTATATTGGAAACCTGCACCAGCTAGTAAATTCCAAGAACTCAGCTTCTCCTTCGCCGCCGAAACGTTCATGCCATTTAAGGAGATGTTCTGAATGCCATTTCTCATTCTGCAAAGCTTCCGCGTATTCCGCGTTGATTTCCCTTATGGAAGTTCTCAGTTGAAACACCAGGTCGTCGTTTGGGCTTGTTTCCGACGCCGTTTTTGTAGTATTTGCCAGACTCCATAGGTTCCCGAATGTCGCGCCGGTGAGCGGCGGATTCATCCTGGCACGGAGGTTCACGTTGTGGGTGGCCCTGAACGTTTTCTTCGTGGAAGCTTGTTGGGATTTTTTCCTAATCGCCTCCCTGAAATTACATATGTCAATTATAGTGCAGCCTAAAATTAATTGATATATATAGCTTAAATTGAATAGTACATAGTTCAACATCCTCATCTAGCTAATACTAGTGAAATACAAATTAAATATAAAGGGAGTAATGATCGAGGTTGAAGCTAACTAAGAGTAAATAATATGACTGGGAAGCTAACTAAAGGGTGAACGACGAATCGGGAAGCTTAGGAGGGTCCGACCAGATGAGGTCAGGAGGATCCGGTTTGTACTGTACAAGTTAATTAAGAGTAGAAATTAACTTTGCCCCCCTAACCCCTTTTAACATTACATATATATGTATAGTTCTCTATTTATACTAAGTGGCAATGTAACATAATAATGATAAATACTGATATATTTAAGGCGTTAGGCGTCAACCATTAATTGGACACTTAGGTCGACATGTTCAAGCTGTTGAGGTGAGGGTGGAGTTGTGTTATTTAACAATGATGATCAAAAGTACACTAATGTTTAGGTCAACAAGTCTCTATTAATAAGTGTATTGATGATAATATAGAGGTATAAGTGTATTCCTAAAGACATTATATTATCATACCGGAAATGCTTCCACAAGAAGGCGGAGAGGGCCTCCACGCGTGTGGGGTCTCCCACTCCCGACGACTCAGCCGCCGCAGACCTCTTCAGAGCTGCCAGGTTTTCTTTGTCGAACACCAGGCGCCTGGTGATGATCTTTTCCCTCGTCGTCAAGCCCATGCTCGGCGAGAATCCAGACCCGGGCAGGTCCACCGTCGTTGCCGGGAAGAGATACGACCCCAACCCGAGATTCGGCGGCGAGATCCTTGCCGCGTCTCCTTCACGCGCGGTGACAGCCCATGCATTCACAAAGTTGACCACCGAGAGTGCATCGGCGATTTTGTGCGACACGCAAACCCCGACAGCTATTCCGCCGTCGAGAAAATAATTTACTTGAACACCAAGCATTAACTCACTATCATTATCACCACTATAAGGCTCTACGGGAACAAACTTTTCCAATTCCTCCATTAATGGATTTTCAACCACGTCTTTGAGGAAGCCATGAACGCGAGCTTCAACCCACAGCGCGCCCTCGTCACTACAATCAACGAAATCGTTTCCTTTGATCCGTCCAGCTAAGGGATAAAACAGGGTCAAGACCTTCGATAAAGATTGCTTCAGCAATTGTGATGAACGGCCATGATCATCTGCAGGAGCAGCATGATGGAAGAAGAAGATGAGAGGGATGAAAAATGGCGGTGCGATTTGATCAAGAAATGATAGTTTGAAGGATTTGAGGTGAGGTGGAGTTGGTGATGATGGCTTGATCATCATCTCTTTGGAAAGGAATTCCACTTTCAACACCATCCTCAAAACTATAGTTTAATTTGGTACACGTACAAATATGTGCCTCTTTATTGTGGTTATATATAAATGGCCACTGACTAGGTCTTAACCTGTAGTCAGTGTAGCCACAAGCTATTAAGTATGTAAAAATGCATTAACAATTTTAGAAAATGCACAACAAGCAAAGCGAACGCACCACACACCAAAAAATGTATTATATCTCACCAAATCTAATATTTCACCGAGTATATTTCGTTACTTTTAAATAACTTTTGAATTAGATTTAAATTTAGAATAAATATAAACAATGACTGATTATTTAATTATGTGAACGTGGATGCCGGACTAAAATCCAAATATTCGATCTGATTTGGTTTCTAAATAAATTAATTTTCTTTCTCAAAAAAAAAAATTAATTTTCTTTATGGACTGCAGTACATATTGGCTGGCTTGTGGCATGGGGATGTGTTATTGTAACTTTATTAATACACAAAAGATCACATGCAGGCACGCATGTGAAATAAATATTTATTTGATTAATTAATTAATTACTTATTTATTTATTTATATAAAATGTTGCATTTATTTGAGGATGTGACACTTATATCATGGATAATATATATTTTCTTTTAAGTGGGAGAAAAGTCTAGCAACTTTGGAGGGCCTTTTTTGAAACTTCAAGAGTTAAATAATCGTTTCACTTAAACGAATATTAAATTGATTCTTTGTGTGGCATGTCTCAATCCAATTGAGTCATTTTTTGAAAAGGAAATGTTTTTTTCGAATGACTCAATTTTATTCTTTAAAGTTTTCACCCATGAATATTTTGACATTGATAATCAACTTGAGATTTTATATATCTCTATGTGCACTCTAACTTTGCATTTTTCAGTATTCAATAAAAATAATGTATATCAATTAGTTATTTTACTTGTGAAATTAGCTTTAATATTACTAGTGGCGCGCAATTGCAAGTGTTGAAAGAACTTTTTAGTAATGAAGATAGATTGTGAAAAATAGATTGCGCAATCAAATGAGAGATAACTTGGTGAATAATTAGTTTTTTTTTTTATTAAACATATGTGTTTGAAAACATGGATAAAGAAAAAAACTATACAAGGATTTTAATTGGAGGGGTAAAGGATGTCATTTATTTAAAATAATAAGGATAAAGATGGAAAAAAGTTAGGAAGATACTAGCTTAATTATTTTGAAACGCTGCCAAACCAAACGTCTTTCTCTGCTGCTCAATTTCGGCTTCCACCGCCGGCCTCCGGCCGGAGCTCTAATGGAGCTTTGAGCCAGCGGTTTTGGTCACCTTCTATGTTTGCTCTCACTCTTCTTCCGCCCCGACTACCATCGCAGCTCCGTTCGCCTCCGACCACCGCCATAGATCTTCTTCCGTTTTCTCTCCCTTTGAATAAAATAATAGTAGGTAGGTATTGGGGTTTGTGTTGGTAGTCTTGAACTCACAACCCTACTTTGACTTTACCCACTTTTTATTTTCTCTATTATTGTGTTTTCCTCTTGTTAGTTTCACGAGCATTTTTCCTCTTGTTACTTTCACGAGCTTTTCATTTTCATTAACATAAATCGTTTAGTTTGGTTTCGACAAGTGTTGATCTTATCCTGGGCGAGCAAAAAAGAATAATGACGAAGACCCATATCTTTGATGAAGCTTTAAGCTCCCTGAAGGAACATAGCTTCATAGTTATTATGAAACAGTCTGCGATTCAAGTTTTCTATAGCATAGCTAGAAAAATTGTTTCTATGTCTGACTGGAAGGAATGGTTTACCATTTCATTGGTCATTGATGTAAACGTTTTATGTTATGAATTAATGAAATAGCTACGTTTACCTTCAAAAAAAAAATTTATTTTGAAACGCTACCTAAGGTAACTTTTCAAAATAAACTCTTATTTTAAACTACTAGCTTATTTTGCGAACATTACCCAACAGACCTCACAACTTATTAATAGCTTAAAATAAATTATAAACTCCTTATGTCAGTCCGTTAAATCTCCCATATATCATCTTCACCCATGTTAATCCAAGCTTCAATCCCATCCCCACATTTTGTGCTCATCAATATAATGAGATTCTTGTACGGATAAGATGTTCTGCATGCCCAAATAGGCCTTCCCCAACCAAAATCTACCTCGTAGATTGGAAATCTACACCAACTAGTAAATTCTAAAAACTCAGCTTCCTCTTTGTTGAAACGTTCATGCCATTTACGAAGATGTTCCGATTGCCCTTCCTCGTTTTGCAAAGCTTCAACGTATTCTGCGTTGATTTCCTTTATGGAAGTTCTCAGTTGAAACACCAGGTCGTCGTTGTTGTCTGGGCTTGGGCTTGGGCTTGTTTCAGATGGCGTTATTGTAGTATTTGCCAGAGTCCATAGGTTCCCGAACGTCGCGTCCGGGAGTGGCGGATTCATCTTCGCACGGAGGTTCACGATGTGGGCGGCGAGGAACGCTTTCTTGTTGGTAGCCTGTTGAGATTTTTTCCTACCCGCCTCCCTGAAATTAGAGATGTCAATCTTAATCCAAATTGATAATTTGACTAGATAAGACCAAAAAAATTTAATGTCATGATTCAAATACTTTAGTCTTGGTTAGAGATGGCAATATACCCCGTCCCAGACGGAGATCATCGTCCCGTCTAAAACAGCGACGGAGATGGGAGAAAATTTCAGAGATCGGAGACGGGGATGGAGGATTTGTTCAATTCCCCGCGAGGGACCGGGATACCTCTCTCAGTCCTCGAATAATATACTAAAATCATAATTTTTAAAATTAAAATTACACTCATTTAAGATGTTGACTAAGAATTGACCGGGACGGGAAATTTCGGTCCCCGCCTAATTCCCCAGGAGACGAGGATAAGAATTATTTTTCATTCTTTGGGGACGGGGTCGGAGTTTCGGGGACACGACGAAAAGTATACTTCCCGTTCCCACCCAGCCCCGCACCCTGTTGCCATCCTTAGTCCTAGTGACGACTATTAATTAATTCAAAATTTAGTGAGTTAATACGATAGTCTAAGCCACTTAAAGCTATTCTGGCCCTACCTGAAATGCTTCCACAGGAAGGCCGAGATGGCCTCCACGCGGGTGGGGTCCCGTTCTCCCATTCCCGACGACTTTGCCGCCACAGATTTCTTCAGAGCCGCGATGTTTTCTTTGTCGAACACAACGCGCCTGGTGACAATCTTTTCCCTCGTCATTCCAAGGGTCGGCGAGATTCTAGATCCGGGGAGCTCCATCGTCGTCGGCGGGAAGAGAGACGTCGCCAACCCGAAATTGGGCGGCGAGATCCCGGCCGCGTCCCCTTCACGCGCGGTGACAGCCCATGCATTGACAGAGTTCACTAGAGAGTGCCCATCGGCGATCTTATGCGACATACAAACCCCCACGGCTATTCCGCCGTCAACAAAATAATTTATTTGAACACCAACGATTAACTCACTACCATCCCCATTTGAAGGCTCTATTGGAAGAAACTTTTCCAATTCCTCCATTAATGGATTCTCAACCACATCTTTGAGGAAGCCATGAACGCGAGCTTCAACCCACAGCGCGCCCTCATCACTACAATCAACCAAATCGTTTCCTTTGATCCGTCCAGCTAAGGGATAAAACAGGGTCAAGACCTTCGATAAAGATTGCTTCAGCAATTGTGATGAACGGCCATGATCATCTGCAGGAGGACCACGATGGAAGAACAAGACGAGAGGGATGAAAATGGGCGGTGCGTTTTGATCAAGAAAGGATAGTTTGAAGGTTTTGAGGTGAGGTGGAGTCGGTGATGATGGCTTGATCATCATCTCTTTGGAAAGTAATTCCACTTTCAACACCATCCTCAAAACTATATATGTTATTGCTAACTTTCTTTATATGGTTGATTGGTAGCTAGTTTAATTTGGTATGTGCCTCTTTGTTGTGGTGTGTTTATATATAGGGATTAGGGAGAGGTAATATAGTGATATGATGGCAATCATGGCATGTATATATAATCATTTAATAATATTATATAATCAAAACAATAATTAAAACATGGGTACTAATTAATTAACCACTTGTTAGTTACAACTACTGCGACTACTAATCAAACTCCATCCTATCCTCATCAATTAAGAAAACCAGCATATATAGAAAAAAAAAATCAGGGTACAGAATATTTAGGAGACGACAAATATTGAGATAATCTGACTCGATCTTTACTCGTTGCTCGTCTTCCTTTTTAAATCAGGACAAGATCTCTTTAACTGCCAAGGCCTCCGCTAAATGGGGATCATCAAAACACCTGAGCGGACCATTCAAGGCACCCAAAAGCACCCCGGTTCCAAAGAGAAGAATTGCTGCAAAAGAAGCATGCCCTCTACCCGTAGCTATTGTCGCGTCCACTTGACATGTCACCGTGTTATCAAGGGTAGATGGATTCACTATGTTATAGCTCTTTTTACTTGTATGTAAATGAAAAATGTTTGAGAGGTTTTGAACGAAATAAATTCTATATATATGACATGTTTGTAGTGTTTTTAGTCCCCAAGTTATATCTGAACTAGATTATTAGTTTTATCGTCCCTGTATCTATTTATGATCCTTCAGTTATCCTCAAAGTAGTAATATCAATTCTTTGGGAAACATTTTCTTAGAGTTTGAAAGAAGATTAATATTTACAAAAAAATGAAAAAAATTAAATGATAGGAATAAACTTTAAAATATGATTCTCTTTCCTTTTCCTCATACAGGACATATGCTCTTAATATTTCACCGAATATATTCTGACATTCAGATAACTTCTAAATTAGATTTATATTAAATTATTAATAATATAATGTGAACGTGGATGTTGGATTGAAATCCAAATATTCTGATTTTCTTCCAAATAAATTATATATTTTTTCTATGGACTACCCTACATATTGGCTGGCTTGTGGGGATGTATTATTGTAACTTTATTAATATCATAATATTAATAAAGTTACAATAATACATCCCCACAAGCCAGCCAATATGTAGTGTAGTCCATAAAGAAAAATATATAATTTATTTGGAAGAAAATCATAATATGGTGAGATGTATGTTGAAATCTAAAAATATGCGTAAGTCTTTTTGGGCAGAAACGGTTACTTGTGATGTTTATGTGTTCAACAAGTGTCCAACTAAAAGTTTTTGTGATAAGACACATGGGAAGCTTGGAATGGGAAAAATTCTTTATAAGATATTTCAAGATTTTTGGATAATTGACATATGCACTTGTGCCAGATCATTGAAAAAGAAGTTGGATGATAAATGTGATCAGAAGTGTATTTTAAGTGGTTATAGTGACAATTCCAAAGCTAATATACTATACAATCCTGAAACTAAAAAGGTTGTGATGATAAGTCGTGATGTCACTTTTGATGAATATGGTGACTGGGATTGGTCAGCTAAAGATGAAAGGTCAGTTGTTTCTTGTTGCTGAAAATATTATTGATGAGCAATCAGTGTCTCCTTCAAAACTAGAGTACGTTAATTATCATCAGTTCGACGTTCTCAACGCAAGCGCCACTTACCAGCTCGCTTGCAAGATTATGTTTTGGGTCATGATAATAACATGTCTAATGAAGAGATTTCAATTTTTTTTTTTTTTTTTTTTTTGCGGATTCTGATCTTCTATCCTGTGAGGAGGCTGCTACAGATACTCATTGACTTAAGGAGATGGATGAGGAGATTTGTTCCATTTAAAAGAATGGTACTTGGAAGTTAACAGAATTACCTCATAGAAAGAAGTCCATTAGAGTAAAGTGAGAAGCCTTAATTAAGCTGGGTCAAAGAGTTACATTATGATTTTATCCAGGTTGAAGTTGATGCCCAGGCCAGCAAGTTTTCCTGGAAATTCATTCTAATTCGTACAACTCCCTTGCTAGCTTAGTTATAGATGATGTTAAATAAGTTATGAGGAGCTTTGCCAGAGCTGAATTTTAAGGCATGCAAAATACCCAACAGCATATGACCTCAATTTTTAGAAGTTTCAATAATATTTATTTTTGACCTAACTATTTAAATAAAAAAATTATAATTAATTGTAAAACTCATCAGTTTTTTCCCAAATCACTTGAAACATGTACCATTCACCACCAATGCGACAATACCGCTTGAAAATTTTATTCTTCCCCCTAATAGATCGTTTTACTTGCATTCCAAATGATATTAATTTTAAAGATTGTCTCTATACTTTTGGTAGAACTTCATTTATTTATAAGAAATGGGCCATAAAACCAAAAATGGGAACTGAGCTTTGCTCACATTTCCTTCTTTTTTGTTAAACAATATAATCTTCAATTCCAACCGTGTCGCTCATATACTTGCATTGCGAAAGAAGTCAGTTCTAAGTAGGCTGTGGAATGAAGTTGGTTTAATTTGAATTGCCACCTTCTTTCATGGTAAACACTTTATCTGCTGACCTTGAAGTTTAAAGAATCTTTAATTTTTTGTTTCAAAAAAAAAAAAATTGCACTTACAAAAATGTGAAAGTACATTGCATATATATATTTTAGACTTTATAATTAAG
>CM008339.1:10701339-10711994 GCA_002525835.2 Ipomoea batatas
TATGATGACACCATATATCTTCATTAATTAAACTTTTATATATTTTTACATTTATCAACTAATTCAACAATTAATTGTACCAAACACTTTAATTTCAATTTGTTAGCTTATTATCTACTATTTTTTCACCTAGGTGTGTCAAACAAAACCTATATGGTATGATTTGTATAAGAAATTAAATGTAAACATCAAATACATGGAACACCATTTGGAAATTAAAACTTCCTAGCCGCGTCAAAACATTCTTATGGCTGGCCCGACATGAAATTTTTTTGACAAATAGCATGAGGTCAAGAAGAGGTTTGACAAGGATGACAAATGCTGGCACTGCAGGGATAAGGTTGAAGACATCGATCATGCTCTGCAAAAATGTCCCGCTACAAAGGTAATTTTGGTACAGAATCTTACCTCTATTCCACTCGAAGTCTAAAGGATTAGCTTTCAAAGATTGGTTGGACTGGGGTATCTGCCATAGACCTGAAAATGACAACATTATATTCGCCTTAGCAATATAGTGAAAGTGGAGAAATGAAGTAAATCTTTAACAACACACTCCCCCTCAACTACTCCAAGATCTCTGGGATTAAATCACAATTGGAGAAAGTATCCTTAGCTTTTGAGAAAGGGAGAAGCCAGCTACGTACAATTCACTCGTATAACTGGGAAAAGCTCAATGATTAAGATCAAATTTGACGACTCAATCGATCTTTCTTCTGGCAGCGCAGGTTGTAGAGGTGTGATCAGAGACTCCAAAGGTATGTGGAAAGGTGGATTTGTACACAACATTGGATCCTATTCTCCACTGCAAGCAGAGGCATGGGCATTACTTAGAAGCATCCAGTTAGCCATCACTATATGGAGTTCAAAAGAGTCACCTTCGAAGGTGACTCGCATGAATTAATTGACAGAATGAACGAAGACTCAATTCCCAACGATGTGGTCTGTAACATCATTAGAGCATGCAAACATGAAATGCGTCAACTCGAGACTTGGAAGATTATTGCTCTACCTCATGAGATTAATGCATTTGCTGACTTCCTGGTTGGCAAAGCGAAGAATTTCTCTAACGGTCTAAATAACCCTCCTAACAACTTATGTAGCTTACTAGAGTTTGATAACATAGGCTACACTTCATGACGTTTAATGTGTAATCCCAGCTAGTCCCTTGTATTTTATTTGGGTTTCCCCCTTCTTATGAATATAAAAAAATTATACCGTACTCAATTAAAAAATATAGTCTAAATGTTAGGGGTGAATATCTAAAGAGCAATATGTTAGGGACAATAGTAAATAATTAAGAAATTAAGGGATCAATGAGTAATTTAAGCCCTCCATTTTTAACCATTCTCGTTTGCTTTCTTTCTGCTTGAAGCTCAAATCTGCGATCTGAATCCAATCGATCACCAGAGAGACAGAGAAGCAGATTAACAATGGCAGTTGCAGGACCCGACCCGTTGTTTGGACTGAGAAACAACTTCTACTTGGGGGCATACCAAGCCGCCATCAACAACAGCGAGGTCCCTAATCTCTCCCCGGACGACGTCGTTGAGAGAGACGCTCTCGTCTTCAGATCCTACATTGCTCTCGGCAGCTACCAGCTCGTCATCAGTGAGATCGATGCCTCAGCCTCTACTCCTCTCCAAGCCGTCAAATTGCTCGCTATTTACCTCTCCGGCCCCGAGAAGAAGGTCGTTTCGAATTCCCCTTCTCTCTCTGTTGCTTCGACTTCGATCTCGCCTTTATGGTGGATCCAGTTGGGAAATTTCAGGATTTTAGGTTTGATTTTGAGGTTCCGCAGTTCGACTTGGCTAATTTCGTTCCAAATGCGTCGAATTTTATCTCAATGAACGCGTAGATCTCTTTAATTTTGTTAGCCGTGGTTCGATTTTATTTGCATTTCAATGGAATTGAAGATCTCTGGTTTTTTCGACTTACGTTTTGGTTTTCACTGGAAGCTAAAAAGACAAGCTTTTGAATGTTAATTGTTTGAATATGTATGAGAATAGTTGTGCTGATCTCATTCCTAGGGGAGTGCCAGTAACTAATATGATTTGCTTCTATTCCTAATAGTTTGCTGATCCTTTTTAATTCATTAGACTAAACACATTCATGTCTACTAGTGACTAATATGATTTGCTTCCGTGGCCTATAATTTGCTGGTTGTTTTTGACTCACTAGACTAAGCACATTCTTCATTGTAGAGAGCCATAGTTTTCTATATTTTCACAACTAAACATAGTTCGTTGGTTACCATGTTGGAAGCAGAGGCAAGTCTTTTCTGATCACTCTCTTCTTTGTTGTATAGGAAATGGTGATTTCAAGTCTCCATGAGTTGCTAGGGGACCCAGCTGTTGGAAGCAATCCCATCTTGCGCCTTATTGCTGGGATCATTTTCATGCATGAGCAGGATTACAATGAAGCTTTGAAGTATACAAATGCTGGAGGAACTATGGAATTGTGAGTCAGTATTTTTGCATTTTCTCACAGTTCATTTCCATAGAGATACGTGATCTGGACCTCTCCCTTGTGTTCTTTGAATTAAGCAGTAATGCTTGATTGCTTCCTACTTTGGCTACATTCTATTTTGTGTATATAACCATCTTTTTTGGAATCAGCTTCCAGACTCAGTATGTGTTCCGTTTCTGTAGGCATGCGTTGAATGTCCAGATCTTTATTAAGATGCACAGATCAGATTATGCTGAGAAACAATTGAGGATTATGCAACAAATTGATGAAGACCATACACTGACCCAACTTGCAAATGCTTGGTTAAACATGGCTGTGGTACTCACTGTATATTTTACTGTTGTCTTGACTAATAAGAAGTGACCTATTAGTGCATTGATTTACTTTCTTTTGAATCAGGGTGGGTCAAAGATACAGGAAGCATATCTTATCTTCCAGGATTTCTCTGAGAAGTACCCTATGACTAGCTTGGTCCTGAATGGCAAGGCTGTTTGCTGCATGCACATGGGAAATTTTGATGAGGCTGAGACACTATTGCTTGAAGCCTTAAACAAGGTTAGTTTAGCATGATAAAGGTTCCTATAAGAATTATTATTTGTCCTTGCTCTGTGTTAAGACTCAAAGACATACAGTAGTTACTCCTTGGTTCAGAATTTTTTCTGGGTGCTTGATAATCTCTTTTTTGCTCCTTGACATGACATGTCCTAGCTTACATTCTTATGCATAAATATTTTGGAGCCAACATTCATGGTTCTATTTCCAATGTGTTGTTAATGATAATGCAGGATGCAAAGGATCCTGAAACACTGGCAAATCTGGTTGTTTGCAGTCTTCACCTTGGGAAACCATCTTCACGCTATCTCAGGTGATTCATATATTACTAGTAGGATAAAGCGTATAAGTTGGAATATCTTATCCAATTCTGAATATTACTGAGTATTTTAAATAGTCTTTGATAACCAACCAAACCAAGCCAATTGGTTGTGGTCAGTTAACCGACATATTTCGTCAGAATTCTCCTGTTCAGAGTTTAGGCGTAGACATGAAGTGTCATTAATGGCTGAGACCTGAAACCTGCAATCATAAATGGTCAAAGACTGATAAATAGATTTTAAAAGAAAACCTTATCAATGATGAAACTAAATTTGAAGTTTGAAATATGGGGTGGGAGCCAGAGAGAAGGGGAGGCTAGGGGATTCTTTATTCATGATGATGTATACTGGAAATTAGTTATGAAATATCTGTGTTGGCACATTAGCCAATAGCTCTGCATATACTCAGTGGAAGAGATAGAGATTTTTATGAGAGGTGTTAACCATAACGTTGAGCACAAAATGGGAAACTGGGCCTTGAGCATGTACCAAATAAATTGTTGGCTTAGGGGCCAGTTCTTTGGTTGGTTTGGTTTGGCATTTTACAAAATTGTCACTCCGTAGAATCTCGATGTTACTGGTTTGTGTTTTGCACTAACCTTGACACTTGTAGTAATAGTTATCGTGGATTTTAGATGAGCAAACTATGGTTTAGTAACTCGCTTAAGCTTATTCGCTTTTGTGCCAAGTTTGCATAAGCTTTATACTTCATAAGCACTTGTGATGATTTTTTAAAACATGTTTGGATAGGCTTAATACAGAGTTTATGGCTTTTGAAAGGTTGTTTTAATTTCATTCTGATAAGCTATTTCAAGGAGATAATCAAAGTAAGCTGAAAAAACAATTTTCAAGGACTAGTTAAAATGGCAAACCAAATAGAAACATTATACGCAGTATTCCCTTTGATGACTTTTTTTTAGAGAAAGCAATTAATTGTTCTTTTCCTGATTAGATTCAAAAAGAATTTTTCCATAAGCTAGTAAATAGCCATAATAATATGAAAAAGGGGATTAAAAATATTCCTCTGAATAAATTAAAATTAAAAATTATTTTTTTACTATCAAATAATAATAGAGTAATAATATTTAAATAGTTAGTTTTAGCTCCAATTCAATGAACAAGTACAGAAAATGATTAAGTGATTGAAACTTGGTTGCACAATTTTATCATACTCTATAGACAAACAATGCCAACAAGAAGGCAAAGGAATTTCTCTTGGCTTATGACAAGTGACAACAAGGTTGTCATTTTACTTGGATGAATTCTTTGGGAAGTCCCATATTTTATCTTTCACTATAAGTTGGTAGTAAAATTTTCTCTCTCAAATTGACCGAGAAAATTGCCTTGGGTATGTTGCAACTCAATTGTATGATTCTCTGCAAGCATCATCTTCTTGATCTACTGAAATCAGGCTTGCTATGAGCATTGCCCAGGGTCGAATATCCATTTCATTACTATTACAAAGTTATCATTCTTAAGAATTCAGCTGGATTTGAAACTTCATCAACTTTACCTCTCCCTCAACAGCAATGCTAACAATAAATCTACTGACCGAAACCCCTGTTTTGTGTCACTTTGTTTTGCAGCCAATTGAAATTGTCTCATCCAAATCACATGCTTGTCAAACGCTCATCTTCCGCAGAGGAGAATTTTGACAGAGCGGTGCAAACTATTGCTTAAGGAACCGAGTGTCAGATGGCATGCAAGTTTTACATTGATTTACCACCCTAGAGAAGAGCTATATCAGGACTGAACCAAAGGCACCAACACTGCATTTTGTCTTTCTATCCAACTAAGAGAATGGTTTGTACTAAGACTGTTTATATTAAACTCACTGGATTTCCATATTGGACTCGTTTTATAGTTTGTTGCACCAGATCTTTCCTATATACACATCATTTTCTCAATATTGAGTAAATACAAGGTGGCAGATCAGTTGATTTTTGAGTGATAAATTATGAGTGAAAAGAAACATGTATGGAGTTGTTTGTGATGTGGTTCGTTGTTGGCTGTTGCGAATAGTTATGGGCAGAAAGGAATTGCAATTCTCGAGGCAGGCACAATTCTCAAAAACTGAAACTTTATCCCTTCCAAGTTTGAATTTTATCAAGATCATTATCTATTGTATGTGACCTGGCCCGATGCAACATCCTTCTTATCAGCTAATCTCCTCTGACGCACATAACGCCATGCATTCTCTAATTTTAGACCATCACGTTATTCCACTTGTTTTAGTCTTTTATTCGAGTCACATTTCAGTGCTTAGTAAATAGTAGCCACCACTCCATATAATAACAAAAAAGATAAAATGTAAGTCACATGGATGAAATTAGAAAAAAAAAAAAAAAGATTTGGAATGAGTTTCACCAACGATAGTATAGGAGATTTGTTCAGCTGTCTTTTTGGTTTGAGCCATTGACTTTCTTGATTTCAGCTGATGAATTATAGGCAACAATTCATACTAGGTTATATCACCTTGCGGTTAGAATTACAAGGTTATATCACCTTGCGGTTAGAATTACAAGGTAATGTTTATCTATCGTACATTGTAATGTTATATTTTAACTTTCAGTGGAAGTGACTAACTTTCATGGTTTGAGAGAACCTAGATTGATTTCCATCCAATTGAGTAAATACAAAACTGCCATGTTTATGCACAACCTATAGCAAACTTCTACCCAAAAGATATATTTAAAAAAAAAAAATGGGATAACAAAATGCATCATAACCTTGTATCTATCCATACTGACATCAATGAATAATGATCAACCTCCACTCTGAACTCTCTATATATTCCACCATTTCAAACTTGCACTCTTCATTCTCAGTATACAAAAAAAGGAAGTAATTTTAATACAATTACAAGATGTCGTTAGGCTTTGAAAATTTCATTCAGTCCGGTAAAGGGAAGGGCGAGACGGGGTACGACGTGCCGGAGGGAGTAGACGTGAGGGGAAGATTCGACCCCGATTTCGCCAAAATTCTCAGCAAAGATGCATTGCGATTTGTGGCTGATCTGCACAGGGAGTTCAGGGGCCATGTTAAGTACGCCATGAGTTGCAGAGAGGCGGCCAAGTCGCGGTACAACGGCGGCGCGTTGCCGGGGTTTGATTCCGCCACCAAATACATACGCGAAGGGGAGTGGGTCTGCGCTCCCGTTCCGCCGGCGGTGGCGGACCGGAAGGTGGAGATCACTGGCCCGGTCGAAAGGAAAATGGTCATCAATGCTCTCAATTCCGGAGCCAAAGTTTTCATGGTGCGTAAACACTGAATTAGTGAATTTCTTTTGGAATTGAACTTAAAAAAGTTGCCTTAAATGTGTTTGTTTAAATGTCAGGCTGATTTTGAAGATGCGCTGTCTCCGAGCTGGGAGAATCTGATGAGAGGGCAGGTGAATTTGAGGGACGCCGTTAACGGGACCATAACCTTTCATGACCAAGCTAGAAACAAGATGTACAAGCTGAACAATGAGACTGCCAAGCTCTTTGTCCGGCCCAGAGGCTGGCACTTGCCGGAATCTCACATCTTCATCGACGGCGAGCCCGCCATCGGCTGCCTTGTGGATTTTGGGCTCTATTTCTTCCACAACTATAACAACTTCCGCAAGAATCAAGGTCAGGGCTATGGCCCTTTCTTCTACCTCCCCAAAATGGAGCACTCCAGGTAATTTTTTAAATAGTAAATAATTGTGTAGTCTTAGTATCAAATCAAACTTTTAATTTGGACATGTTTACTATTTAATTATCATTGAGACGGAACACATATCACCTATTAAATTATGCTTTTAATTTGGACATGTTAAGCATATAATTATTCTTTATTTTATTGGGTTATAAAAGAAATTCATATTTACTATCTGATGGTGTACATTATGTAAATTTCATTTTGTGACTTTAGCCAGTAACGAACTTAAGGAACTTAAGTTGTTTATAACTGATTGATTCAAATTAAGAAGGGAAATAGGACGTTCTCACCGGGAATTAATTTGAAAACTTGTAGTTACCAAACTAAGCATCTAACTTAGCTGGGGTTACCCCAAGTATATAATTATTATTTTAGTAGGGAAAAATACATGTACTTTATTAAAAAATAGTGCTGCAAAAATCTCGCCTAGGCGCCAGGCTGCCAGCGGACCGTCTACTGTATCACCATAATCGGTGGCCTAGACGGCTAGCAGGCTAGGCGGCCGATTAGTTATTTTTTTTAATGGGTTATTTGACTTATTTCACTCAAAATAATATTGTTTTGAGCGAAATAATTCTAAATGTTAAAATATTTTTTAGGTTAATATTTAATATTTTAGTATTAACTATTAAAATATTAAATAGTTTATAATTATTAGTCTTTAAAAAATTTAAATAAATTTTTAAAAAATAAAATAAAAAAATACATGACGCCTAGGCAGATCAATCACCCCTAGGCGTTAGGCGCCCCGAGCGTCTGAGAAGCTCTAGCCATTTTTTCAACCATGTTACGAAGTAATTCACCTACAACTTGTTAAGTATTTAATCTATAAAACATAGATGTAAAAACTAAAAAGGTAACTTTGAATTGGATAGAATAATGAACACATCATTTAATTTGGTATATTTTCTTGTTTGACAGGGAAGCAAGGATTTGGAACAACGTGTTCTCGAGAGCAGAGAAATGGGGTGGAGTGGAGAAAGGAAGCATAAGGGCAACAGTCCTGATTGAAACACTCCCAGCAGTGTTTCAAATGGATGAAATCCTGTATGAACTGAGGGATCACTCCCTGGGGCTTAACTGTGGAAGATGGGATTACATTTTCAGCTATGTCAAAACCTTCCAAGCCCACCCGGACCGCCTTCTCCCTGACCGCGTCCAAGTCGGCATGACCCAACACTTCATGAGAAGCTACTCCGACCTCCTCATCCGCACCTGCCACCGCCGCGGCGCCCACGCCATGGGAGGCATGGTAATATTTCTACTCTAGTCTATGTTCTCACTTTGTGCACATGGTAAATTTTACATTATGACTCTAATTGATGATAAATTAATTTAATTTGTTTAAATTTGATTGACTCAAACTAAGAAAAATTAATGTCAGTGATTGGTCAAATTTATAAATTTATGATTACCAAGTCACTAATTTGGCCGCATAAGCAGATGCGTCTAGTACCTGTTACTTGGACGTAGTACTGTCAAAGCGGGTCGAATCGTTCCATCATGAACCTAATTTCTGGCAGACTTTTGCAGTTTGGCCCGTTAGACTAGGGTATACGCAACCCAAGCCTACCACATACGGGTTGGTGGGCCCCGCGGGTTAGGCCCGCCTTTAGCAGGTCATATTTTTTGTAGCTTTAACTCGCCCCAGAGCATGGCGAGGGCAGGCCAACTCGCGGGCTTCAACCCACTTTAATAGTATTTGGGCTGAGTCTGTTAAAAGACTTAAAATGCAAGTCTGGTATTCACCTTCCAAAATATATGATGGTATAAAGAACTAAAATTATGTATTTTTGGTCACTAGATATGCGGTTTTTGACATAGTGGTAAGCACGATCCTACATTATATTCTCATTTTGTTTTGTTTGAACAGGCGGCTCAAATTCCAATCCGGGACGATCCGGCGGCGAACGAGGCAGCCTTAGAGCTGGTAAGGAAGGACAAGCTGCGGGAGGTGAAAGCAGGGCACGACGGAACATGGGCGGCGCATCCAGGCCTAATACCGGCCTGCATGCAAGTCTTCACCGACAACATGGGCAACAACATCCCCAACCAAATCCACACCGCCAAGCGCGACGACGCCGCCGCCCTGACCGAGGAAGACCTCCTTCAAATCCCGCGGGGCTCCCGCACCATGGAAGGCCTGCGCCTCAACACCCGAGTGGGAATTCAGTACCTGGCGGCCTGGCTCACCGGGACCGGCTCCGTCCCGCTCTACAACCTCATGGAGGACGCCGCCACGGCGGAGATCAGCCGCGTCCAGAACTGGCAGTGGCTAAGGTACGGCGCCGAGCTGGACGGCGACGGGGCGGGCGTGAAGGTGAGCAAGGAAGTGTTTGGGAGAGTGGTGGAGGAGGAGATGAGTAGGATTGAGAGAGAAGTGGGAAAAGAGAAGTTCAAGAATGGAAAGTACAAGGAAGCATGCAAGATGTTCACCCGCCAATGCACGGCCGCAACGTTGGACGATTTCCTGACGTTGGATGCTTACAGTCACATCGTCATCCATCATCCTAATAACAATGGACCTTCCAGGCTCTGAGTCTGAGATTCATATAATAATTCACTCATATCATATATCAACAATATTTAACATATCAGTTTTTATTTTCCATTTCGATCTGTTTTCATTTTCTTTTATTATAGTGTAATGTATGTTGGGCTTGTATCCCAAAATGTTGAGTATAAAGCATATAAGATAACAATAAGTTTCGTATTAAAACAGAACACAAAGTTCACAAATTGGAAGCTAAGTATTGATATAGGAAACAATATTATAAAGTTTGGTATGTTGACGCTAACAACTCTCCTAGCATCATCGTGAGATAGCGAATTTTGATTTTAAGGAGGGTGTGTAGTACACAAGGTTCGGATTTTCCATTGGGTTTATATTCTCAGAATTCAAACCCTCTATTTTTATTTATTTATTTTATATAAGTAAATTCAATTTATCGACTTATTCATCTCTATAATAATTAGTAACGCCTTCTTATACTTGTATAGCATACTTAGTCCTCCAAGCTACTGTCATCCAAAATAATTTTTGATCCTCACAACACCTGCGACCTGCTATTATACCCATTGTCAAAATCAAACATTTATTATTACGTCTAAAATCAATAGCTAATAGCAAATGTGTAATTTTATTTTGTTGTAGTTATGTAGCAATTAATGACACCTTTCAATGATAAAAAGATATTAGACTTGACCATCTGAATCATCGCCTAACAAATATTATAATAATATATATGCAAAAATACATGCACTACATATATGTATAAAGTAGAAAAATAAAAAATATATATATACTGGTTGCACTAAAAGAAGCAAATACCCATGAATTAACAAGTGTCCCATATATAGTTTTTCCATGTTTAGCAAAGATCAAATTATTTCAACCATTGAAAAGAGGAATTCGAAATAAAATATATTATATTAGGGTTGGACGGACCTATTAATCTATTATTAGTTTATAAAATAATAATTTAAGTAGTATTTTTTTAATTAATAAACGTGGACAAACGCCATTAGCAATTACTTTATGGGCTAATATCCATGCACGGCAGAGTCTACCCAATTCAATATGCATGACATCATCCGGTTATTCTCAGCTAATATATATATATTGAACCAATA
>CM008339.1:10845852-10865787 GCA_002525835.2 Ipomoea batatas
TAAATTGCGTATTTCGACTGGGGTCCACCTTGCACATTCAGTATATAAATTGTGTATTTTGACTGGGGTTAAGGTGGACCCGGATCCATGCCATAACAATTAGTCCTGAGTAGACTCTAACTATAGGAGACACCTTTAAGTCTATACCATACCCAGATTAATTTTCATTTTCATTGGGCTGGCCCAATTAAGGGACAAAATACTAGCCATATTGGGTTTTCAAACAAGAGGGGATTTTGAACTCCTGATATTTTTTTAAGGGATGAGAGTGCACGGCCACTCATACCAACCAAGTTGGTTATAGTCCTTTGTATAGTTTGGCAATAAGTTAAATCTCTTTCTAACCTATAGTTTGGCTTCAAATTCACTAGTTCTAGTTCCCTTGCGTGTATACAAAAAAAAATGTTGAGCAAAGGTTTGAAGGGGGCTAAATCTAGCATCTTATCGCCAGTGTGCATTTGAAACACGTAGCTGCTATCTAAGTATAAGATAAGGAAAAAGAATTGCCCATTCCCTATTAACCTGAAGGAATGATAAAAGTTCAATCTTGACAAATCTCGAGAGATTGTAGGCTGAAATCTAGAGGATCGAGTCCATCATTCTACAAGTGTAGGTGTGCATTCAAACAAAATCAGTGAGAACAAGAAATCACTACCTTTCATGGACTTGGAAGAGCACTAAATTTGCATTATTGCCTCCTGCCAGCACCTTATGTCCTAGTCAAAGTGCACTAACACACACAATCATGTATATTATGGAGATGTGGGAGTAATATCTGATGCAAACTTGAGTGGATGCATGCCTTTGTTTAGGTTAGATGCATATATAATAATTATATAAAGGGAAGAGCAATATATATGAGGTTTTTGGTTGAAAGTCCAGTTGCTGACACTTGACACTATTAGTGGAGTAGGAAGATGGAGTGGGAATAAGGATAAGGAGGGACCAAATGACCAAAATGGATTAGATGACATTTCATGACCAATGGATGATGTCATTATATTGGTGTATTGTTGTTGTCTTGTTGTTGATTATTAATATTGAAGTGATTAGTGATCTAGGTGGCACATGAGTAATTTGAGTTGATTAAACAAAAGACGAGTAAAGAATGAGTTGAAATATAGATTATTTGATCTAAAGCGAGCCATTTCGACTGGATATTGAAATTTAACATTGCAAATTTATATTAAAACTTGAGTAGAGATATAAAAATTTTAGGTTCAAATGTGGTAAAATACTTTGTATATGTTATTTGAATTAAAAATTAATGTTGAGTGGCTTAAATTTTATATAAACCATTGTTAATATGCTCTAACCTTTTTTCGATGACAAAGGAAATCATAATAAGGAACGGATCTAGAAAATCTTTTTAGTGGGGCGGCCTCCACTGATACTTTCTCAACATATTGAAGTACAAAAAGTCAATATCGCCTCTACTGAGGCTCAATCTCATGACCTCCCATATGGGAGAGTCAATAGATGCTATCTAAGCACAAGGTGCTTGAAAAATATGAAACATAATTAGTTTGATAACATTATTCAAAAATAGAAAACACATTATAAATCTCACTATTAATATAAAAGAATGCTTGCACATATTATATTTTAAACAATAAAAATATCACTATTAATATTTCTAAAAAGGCCAAAAAAGTGTAAAAATCCAATGAGAATCAAACAATTGACCTTTACTAAATTAAAGTCATAACTTGTCATCCCACCTAACTTAACTTTTGCTTACTTACTTACACATACACACACATGCAAGGGGTACTATATATGAGGGGTGGGGGGAAGGGGAAGTTGTCCCCACTATTCTCATTGTAGCTCCGTCTCTGATCATAATTATTTCAAAGGGTGTGCTCTAACCTTAATTTTGACCCGTTCTAAGAGGGGGTTATATTTAGTCGTCCAAATTAAAGTGGCTTAAGTGGGCAATTTGGCTGGGTAGATTGAAAGTGATACCGGGGATTGAAATGCGGTTGTTTAAAGCTTTTGATATCCTACTTAAAGTTATAACTTTATATCATTTGATGCAAAAAAACGACACTAGTAAGATGGACTCGGCTAAAAGGGTGTTGGTAAGAACATCTTGTGCTTTAACCTTAATTTTTGGTTGCCTAGATTGACCTTGTACGACAAACTCGACTAAGACGATATTGACATGAATTGAATTCATATCAGATATAAGAATCATATTCTACTAACTTGGCAACCTCTTTCCAAGCATAAATTGACATGTGTAGTTTTATCTCCAGAAGCAATGAAATATTTTATTAACTCATAAAACAAGTACAAACTACAACAAATTAAACCCGGATAAATATGCTAAAAATAAGCCAAACAACTAAGATATGGGGTATCAAACATAGAGCTCAAAGAAATCATACTACCATCTCAAAAGTCAAAACACAAATTAAATAGTTGGTCAAAAATAAAACTCTTTGGTTTTTTTTTTTTTTGAGTACTACTAACTCTGTTACAATATAATATTTGTTCATAACTAATTTCTCAACCTACTAAAGCACAAAGAGACAACAACACCTCCATTGAGGCTCGAACCCACCCCCTTCCCCATGGGGGTAACAACCGGTGCTACTAGACCACAAGGTCATTGGCCTTGGCTTATGAACTTAAGTCTAGCCCAACAATACAAACCTGATGGTCATCAGTTATTTCTGATCTCCCTCAAGTACAGCCAACTGATGACATTGTTGCATGGCTGTCGAAGGTGGTTGAAGAGAGAAACGATATGATGAAGTCATCCGCGCATGCATGGCATTGTGTTGGTCTATACGGAAAGGTCGTAATGATATGCTGTGGAACAATAAACCTTGGACACCTAGTGAAGTGGTGCGGCGCGCGGCTGTTATGGCTGAGGAATGGAATGCTCTGTCTACTGCCCCAGGTAATCCATTTATTACTGGTTCGGAACTTGCGGATGACCCTGGAATTGATGATAGAGTATCTATTCATGTAGATGCTGTCTTCTATCCAAATAAAGATGAGGGGTTTGTTTCTGCTGTTGTGCATGGGAGTGATGGAGGGTTCCTGGCTGCTCGAAATTGCTCAGTGAGGACTGAGGAGTCTTCGGGACCCTATTCTTGCTAAGGCAACGAAGGATCGTGGTTGGCATAAGGTGGTGTTGTACTCAGATTGTCAGCTTGTTTGCAACCTATTGAAGAGCTCTTTGCCTAACAATTCCTATGTTGGTTGCATTGTTCGTGACTGTGTTTCTCTTAAACGTTTCTTCGATGATGTTTCGTTTCATTTTATTTCTAGATCAGCGAATACGTTAGCTCATGTGTTAGCAAGAGCTACGGCTTCTTAGTCTGGTCCTCGTGTTTGGCTTTCTTCTTTCCCTGATTGTATTCAACATTTGTTTTTGAGTAATTAATATACTTGTTGCTTTGGTTTTCAAAAATAAATAAATAAATAAATAAAGTAATAACTAGCACAAGTACGAAAAGAATTTTTAAAAATAAAAGAAAAAAATGAATCAGATAGGCCACTGAACCTTACACGATAAAGCAATTAGCTCTCTAAACTTTTAAAAGGTGCAATTAAACCTCCAACTTATTAAAATCGATAAAATAAATCTAATTTACTGGTAATCAATAGGTTATCGGTAAAATTACGCCGTTGACCACCTTCTTCTTCTTCTGATCAACAAATCACCTTCTCCATTTTGGTCACCTTCCCCAAGAGAAAGAGAGCAACCAGAATTTATCATCGAAACTGTGATCACCGACTACTGAAGAGTTGTCGAAATTTTCCGAATTTTCGTTGGAACGATAGTGGCCGGCTATGACAGGTCCATAACCTATTGGTGGGCTTCGATGCATGAAAATAACATGTTGATGAGCTTAATTGCATATTTTAAAAGTTCAAGGCCCCAATTGCTCCACCATGTAAAGTTCAAGAACATATTTGACATTTTTGCCAAATATAAATAATTATGTTCTAACTAAAGAAATGATGTTCACCTTGATTCTCTTAGGGTCCGTTTAGAAGCCCGACAAATAACTTTTGAAAGTCATTTTTTGAATTTTTCTGTGTTTGGATACTCAAAGAAAATAATTTCAAAGGAAAATAATCGTTATAGTCAACGTATACACGGATTCATCAATCCTAGTAGTATATTGCAATCATTATTGCATGTATTGTGCTCCACACAGCCAAAAACACATAAAGTACATTATTCTAACTCAAATATATTATAACACATAAAATACATTATTCTAACTCAAATACATTATCTTACCTTAGAAATTTTATTATTATAACACATAAAATACATTATACATTATTCTAATTTATAAAACACTTTATCTTGCTCCAGAAATTTTATTATTTTAACACATATAAACTACATTATTCTATCCCCGCCCATGTGAATGGAGCAAACCATTTGGCCAGTCCCCTACCACTTAGTGTGCTGACCGTTGGGACGAGGGTTAGTCTTCTAGCTGTCGGCTGGAGGGATACCTTTGGGCAAATCCAAAATAAAATACATTATTCTAACACATAAAATACATTATTCTAACTCATAAAAACATATTTTCAAAAAAAAAAAAACTCATAAAAACATTATCTTTTCCTAGAATGTTCATTGTTCTACCATACGCGTGGAGCAAATTTTCTTTTTAATATCAACACAATGTCGTTTTGAACAGTCGTCACACAACTGTAATTTGCCAATATATATATTGGACCTCCTCCCTAGATGTCCTCTAAGCTACACTAAAGCTAGTCACATGCATTTTCTTCTCTTTCAATGCTCCAAAGCTCTACTTGAAGCAAAAGAAATGCAATCATTAGAAGATGAAATTGAATCCTCACTACTTGCCGAGGGACTAGAAAACTAAGGGGGTATAAAATGAATTTTGGAAAATATTTTTTAGAAAATGAGTTATTTTTCAGAAAATATTTTCTTTTTCGATGTTTGGCAGCCCAACGAAAAACTGTCCTTTTGTATTTGGTTCATTTTCTAAAAAATGAGCAAAAATGTATACTTTATTTTTCAACTCAAATGGGTTTATTTTGATAATCAATTTTTCATTCACCCATTATCCGTTTAAAAAAATGTGATTTTATTTTAATTATTAAATACGAAAAACTTAATATTATTTGTAGACTTTACTTATTTTTTTGAACTTTGAATTAATATTAATTTTTGTTAGACTTTAAAGTTAGATTGCAAATTCACAATGTTAATTAGTACCGTTAAAGTTGATCGAAGCCCGCGAGTTGGTCTGCACCCGCCCCGCGGTGAGACGGGTTAGGACTACAACCAAAAAAAAAAAAAAAAGAGGCCCCCGAAAGAACGGGTCTAGCCCGCTAATGCCCGTGACCAGCGCAGGCTACGGGCCGACCATATATATATATATATGTATATATATATATATATATGTATATATATAAGAACAATGTGTACTGTGTACACATTATATATTCGCGTGTACTGTGTACTGTGTACACATACACATGAATATATAATGTGTACACGTATGTACACATATAAATTCATGTGTGCACAGTACACATTTATTTTTTTAAAAATAAAAAATAAAAAAAAGCTCGCAGGCCACCCCGCGGGGCCCGTCAACCCGCGTTGGGCGGGTTAGGGTTGCATGAATCTTAGCCCGCGAGCCTAGCGGTTCGGCCTGTAAAAAATTAAGCCCGCGTTGGGCGGTCCAGCCCGCTTTGACAGTAATAAATGTTAATATTTGTAGACTTTACTTATTTTTTTGAACTTTGAATTCAAAAAAAATAAAAATAAAAATTGCGGGCCGGCCCGCGTGGGGCGGGCAAAGGTTCCATGGACTAGTGTTGTAAAAAGTAAAAATTGAAACTAACCATACTATTTTGACAAATTTTGCATATACATTTCCCTTGGAAAATGACTTCCAAAAAAGAAAATGAAAAGTCATTTTCCCCTAAAACATACATATTTTCTTTGACTAAGGCATCATTTTCCATTGACCTTATTTTCCACATTCTTGCCAAACACTAAAAACTCAAAAAACATTTTTTTTAAAGTCATTTTCCGAGTTTTCAAACGCACCCTAAGTTCAATATGATCTCCCTAGTTATATTCCTTTACAAAATGATCAAAGAATGGATCTTCAACGCTAGAAGACATATTTGTGTTTAGAAGTAATTTCTAGCCCTAATTGGATGTAAAATGTGAAAATTTGGAGATGAGAAAAGTATAATACTTGAGTTTGTGTAAGAGCATCTTAGTAGTGAGTTTTTTTTAGGAGTTTTTGTAAGTGTGATTAGGAAAGAGAAAATGGGAAAGAGAGTAATGAAAAAACAAATCTGATTTAAAAAAAAAAACAAACAAACAAAATTTGTCAGGCGCACCTCGGATGCGTGCAGTACATGTGCCCACAGGGCGCCATTGTTGCAGCCCACACGAGCATGGAACGGTTGCTACGTTGAAATCCGTGAGTGCTTTTTTAGTGTACCAAAAATCATGCTTGCAGACCCTTTTTTTCTTCTCTCGCATTATTTCTTTTTCTTCCATGTAAGTACCAAAAATCCAAATAGTTCACTATTAGGGATGCTCTAATGAAGCTTGAAATAGTTGAGATTTAGGCTAAAATACTTGCTAGAATCATTGGGGAGATCGGATTGCAGCTTTATAATTAATAGAGAATCTCTAGCGTCAGTTGGGCAGATGAAAATGTGCGAAACAAGATGAACTGAAATGCTTTAAGAACTGTCCATTTATGGAATTCAAAAGCCAATCAAATTAATTTAGCCCAAGATCAATCACATCTTTACATGGGGAATATTCCATAGTCAAATTTTTTTATTTTTTATTTGAAAAGATTCCATAGTCAAAATTAGAATGCATATAATCCCACTCCCCCAATTGAAAAGTCAAAGCACCTTGTTCGTTGATAAGTATATTTATATAGAGTTCTAGTATATGGATTCTCATTTAATAAATTCTTATTTTTACTCTTGACGTAGCAAGATAGGATAGGTTATCTTTGGTCTCAAAAAATATAAGAGTAAAAGTAGGGAGTAAAAATTGGAAGTCCAAGTAGTATTTTTCATTTATATATATTATTTATAGAAATCACAATGACATGTTTGGTTCGCATAATAAGCCTGGAATGGAATAGCATTCTCACAAGTAAAATTTCTATATGTTCTTAAAAATGACCTATTCCCCTTGCAAGGGGAATAGAGATTCCTAGCCTCCCTAGATATTAGGTTATTCCTGAGTTCTCAAGAATAGCCTAAAGTCGTTAAAGTTGCTATTTCCAATTTTACCTCATGTCGTTTTGGGGAAAGATTTCCTTTCTCCAAAACGCCCCTATTTTATTTTATTTGATTTTTTTAAAAACTTGTAACTAAGAGCAATTAAGACTCCTTAAATGAAGGAGCTTTTGACACTTTAAGGTTTCTTCATCCTGTTGTTAATTTCAAAAGAGAAGCAATGCTTCTCTTATATAGAGGAGCTCAAATGAGCTCCTCTTCTTGAGTTACCGATGTGGGATCAAAAACTCCCATTTTTGTTTTTTTTTTTTTTGTTTTTAAATTTTATTATATATATATTTTTGTTTTGTATTATTATTATTATTATTATTATTATTATTTTTCTTATTATTGTTAATAATATTATTATAAGTTTTATTTTATTATTACATAATAATAATAATAATAATAATAATATTATTATTATTATTATTAATATTATTAGTATTATTATTCTTTTTTTCCTTATTATTGTTAATAATATTATTATAAGTTTTATTTTATTATTACATAATAATATTATTAATATTAATAATAACATGAATGTCCTTATAAGTCATTTTACATGTTATCCGCTAACCAAAATAGCTAATTTTACCAAACATTTTTTTACAAACCGTTAATACAATCCGCTGGTCAAACCTGCTAATACAATACGCTATCTGATAACCTCTAACACAATCCGCTACCCGTTGATTGCCAAACAAGCCCATGTGATATACGATGTGGATATAAACTTTATGTAATTAGAATATGAATATGAATACTACTACTACTACCACCACCACCACCACCACCACCACCACTACATATTTTATAAGGGTATTTATGTCTTTTAAAACATATTTCATTTCTATTTCTTAAACCAACCAAACATTGTAATATAATTCCTAAAGTCTATTCCTCCAGCGAATCAAACAATATAATACAATTCATATTCTATTCCTTACCTATTACATTCTTTATGGAATATCATTCCTATTATCTCAAAATTAATTCTGTGAATCAAACGTGCTACAAGTGTTAAATTTTCTTATGTTAAGACAAGCTTAGCAAAAGAAAGCGAGGGACTAGTGTTAGAGAAATTACCGCAAAGCCCCACTCCAAGCTTGACAAGTGACCTAGCTAAAAGCTCAACTAAACTAATGATAAGGCAATGTTTGAGGCAAATTGAGATGAGCATCCAAGCTAATTGCTCGGCTATATACGTCCAAATATGTCTAACAACTATAATGACATCAGACCTTGTAATGCCTAGGGAATTTTCACTTATCCATATCAGAGTGCATTGTCGAAAGCATGAGCACAAATGACAAGTACAATTACCCCAATTTGTACATTATACATTATATTGTAACTCTAAAATAACTAGTATAAATATTTTTTTTTTTTGAAAGTGATACTTTTTTTTTTTAATTAGACAAATGGAGACAAGGAGTCAAGGACAACTTGAATACATTTCATTTCTAGCTATGAGAGCTCTAAACTACTCTAACCCTTCTTTATTCTTCACTGCTACTATTCCATTACATTCAAGCCTTTTATAAACAAGCCTAAACCTGACATATAGTTTAATATTTAGGGTCATAGAGTTCATATATATATACACTAACAGTATGATAATTTAGAAAGACTAAATCCTGATCAACAAATGCACAACTGTATTTATTTAGATTAGATTACTATCTCATGATATACATTAAACTATTTGTGATCCCCTGAAATCATGTCAGACGCCAAAAAATTAAAACAAATAAATCATTACAAATTTATGTTCCAAAAATTAGCTATTTTTGACATTTAAAGTAGTCATTCTGTGATATACTATTTTTAGTGTGTGGATCCACTTCTAATTTGATAAATTCCCTGAAAACATTATATTTGAGGACTCAAATATAATGTTGTAATCCATTTTATCCTGGAAGATTGACATTACAACGCTTCCAGCACCATTGTCAGGTAACAAATCGGTTTTAAGGAAATCGTGAGTATTCATGACTTGAATTTTTCCTTCTTGACCTTTCTTTGGAATTATATTCGTTCTAAAAATTCGAATCCCATTATTTATTTTATTTTATTTGATTAAATTGACTTATTCTCCAACAATTTATAATTTTAATTGGAAAAAAATTAAGCCAAGACATCAAACATTGGCTACTTATTCAAAAAACTTGGAATAATCACAAACAATAAAGAATATGGAATAGCTAAATACTTACCACCATTGAAAAATATTAATGGTGTGTTTGAAAAGCAGGAGAATAACTTCTGGAAAATGAGTCAGTTTTCGAAAAATAGTTTCATTTTCAGTGTTTAGTTGCATTCTGGAAAACTGTCTTTGTGTGTTTGGTTCATTTTCTGGAAAATGTGTTAAATTGTATAATTTTACATTTTAATTATTTTTTTAAAATATAAAATAATAATAATAATAATAATATAAAATAATAATATTTCTTTTACAAAGTAACATATGTGGCCATTTTGGCAAAATAATTGTTGAAGCCAAGTCCGGAAAATGACTTCCGGAAAAAAAAAATTGGAAGTTATTTTCCGGAAAAATGACATCATTTTCCTTGGTCAACGGAAATTATTTTTCGTTGATTGCATTTTCCAAGCACTGCCAAACACCAAAAGCCCGGAAAATGATTTCCATAAATCATTTTCCGGGCTACCAAACACACCCTAAAAGCAATAAGATCTCAGTGTTAATGCTTCAATAATCTTTGGGAGTTCTTGGTAAATAGCTGTTAGTTGTTTGTGTTAGTGGATTGGCTAGTTAATAGCATTAACTTATTTTAGAAAAAATATTTGGTAAATTAGCTGTTAGCTGATAGCGTATTACATGCAAAATGACTTTATCAAAAAGTTGATCGAAAAAAATGCTTTGAGCAGGTTTTTGAATTTTAGAATTTTGGAGCAATAAGCTATTACAAAAAACCAATTAGTCAAGTAATTGTTTAACCAAGCCAAACAACTAAAAGTGATCAAATAAATCAAAATTGACTGATAAAGTAACAATGTTACCAAACATCTCTTTTAATTAAAAAAAAAAAAAAAAAAAAAAAAAGAAGAAAGAAAGAGAGAGAGAGAGAGATTTAGAACCTAGCTAGCAAGAAAACAAAAGATGTGCTTAGATGAAGAACGTGTGTGTGTGTGTGTGTTTTTTTTTTTTTATTTAAATCTCGCCTCATTCTCTAATATAATTAGCCTGTGGAGATGCAAAATATAAGAGGAATAAACTTAATCTCCACAAGGTTGATTATATTTCATAACCTAAATAATATGAAGAGTTTATTTATTTATTATTATTATTCAAATCGTAGCCTCAGGTATAAGATCGCAAAAGATTATGTTTATGACCATCAAGAAGGTTATTACTTAATAGCCTGCTTTTACAGTTATTAAGCAACTGTCTGACCAACTTAACTAAGATTGTTTCAATTGATGAAAACATCCATAACAAGCTAGTTGAATCAAGTATTCTCTAGAACAGTCCGTATAAATAGCTCAATTGATTATATAGGCAAAATTTAGAAAGAAAGACCAGTGATTGTGCTAATGATTAACATATGAGAGCACGTATGGAATCAATGCAATGTTAGATTACAGGAGTTCTCAATACATCATATTTATATATAGCTTATAATATAGAAAAGTTCACGCCGAACTTAATTAATATCTTCACGCAAAAGATATAATAAAATAGAGTCCCTAATACCACACTTATTCTAAGTTCACACGGAACTTAATTAATGTCGTAAGTACAATTGGAATACAAATTTTATTATTAGTCCCTAATCCAAGAACAACTATTCTAGTTATGTTCTGTCACGTCCACGCGCAACAAAAGAACATTTCTGGTCGCATTTCTTTTTCAACTTAACATAAATACGGCAGTAAGAAGCGGCAATACAAAAGTGTGTAAACTATAAAAACGAGTCAAAGTAGATTGTCCCACACTAGCGCTCCCGCGCAATAATTCTACCAAAGGCGATCCTATTACAGGAATAGCTTCGGGTACACCTGTTACAATTTTCACTGCCCAATAACCAATTTGGTCCCGAGGTAAGGAATAACCAGTTACGCCAAAAGATGCGGCCAATACAGCCAGAACCACACCTGTAACCCAAGTCAATTCACGAGGTTTTTTAAATCCGCCGGTGAGATACACACGAAATACATGCAGGATCATCATTAGGACCATCATACCTGAACAGTTAACATATTTTGTATCTGCACATAACAATTTATATATATAGTTATTATTTTATGTGCTTGTAATTAACATGTTATGTGTCTTTAATATATTTACAGGTACAGAAACGATAATTTGCAGGCAGATAATATACCAAGTACAAACATATAATTTTGGGAAAAGGTACTGATAAGCCTCCAAGATACCCATAAATCGAGTGCATATTATGGTGTTTTGTCATGTTTCTAGCACCCTTACATGATGAATTATGATCATAAAGGCTTTAAATTCACTAACCAACACACAAAAGCTACTTTTAGCCTAAAGGAGGTGAAACAGGAGTCCCGGGAGACAATAGGAGCGAAAGTTGAGCTCAAAGAACGAACCAGGCAAGATCGGAGCCCTGGAGGACTCAAGAGGATGGCCACACGCGTGTGAGTATGCGTGGAAATAATCCAGTAGCCTCCCACGCACACTCACACGCGTGTGAGCTGGCGTGGAGACTGCATTGCGCGAAAAATTGCTAGGGTTGCTTTCGGAGACTATTTAAACCCCTTTGATAGATTTTCAGAGGAGACTTTTGCTATTCCATTTTTAGAACTTCTCTTTTCCATTTTATAGATTAATTTTAGGAGTAGTTTAGAAAAATCTCCATTGTAAAAGATAACAAGCTTAGATTGAAGGACTACTTCATTCTAGGTGATCTCTATTACATTTCTCTTATATTTTGCTATCTTATTCTTGGATTAAATTAGCTTTTGTCTTGAATTTCATATCATGTGTGGCTAGTTTAATCTAGGGATTTGGATTGTGTGAAGATATGTTGCTAGTGTGATGATCTTATATCTATTTTTGGATCTAAATGCTTAGATTGTTGGATTATCTATTATTGTCTATTGATTGTTGTTTTGATGAGATCTTGTTTGGATTTGGCCAATCTAGATGAGAGATTGAGCTCTTGACTCTTTCATGTCTTTTATTAGAGTTAGGATTTGAAGTTTTGAAACAATCATAGATCCTATGGACTTCTTAAGAATAGTAGGATAATGTGTAGCTTAAGTGTTTGATAAAATTCCTCTTAGAGCTTTAGATGCTTGAAGGCATTCCTAAGTCAAAGAAGCCTTAGTACACAAAGGTGGAAAAGGACTAAGAACACACACACACTTGAATAGCCAACATCTTTATATTGTTTATCCATTACCTTAGACACACCAAGATGCAACATAGATGAACACTATCCAATCCCTAATCCTTTTACATATTTTCAAACTCCTTTACTTTACCACTTTCTTGCACTTAAACCAAACCTTATGAACTCCCTTCACTCACGATTCACCACTCACCACGCTCGAATCCCTTGCAAGACTCAATCAAGTAAACACCCGAACACTTGACACACCTCCACGTCCTTCCTTCGAGACCGACACTCGGGGAGTCACCGACTTTCTGTTTTAACACAAATATCTTTTGACACCTCAGCCCTACGCAGAATTGCACACACTGCAAACGTCAGGTACAAATATGTCATTGAACTATTTGGGGATAGTAATTAAGCCATCAAACTCCAATAAGCTCCAAATTCATCTATGAACTTGTAAAAAAAGAGCAATTAACCTTTTTAACAAGTTACCAACAGATTTTTGCTGATTGGGATGCCACGTGGATTTTTTATTTTATATTTTTATTATTATTATTTTCCTACTAAGCATTTGATCCAAAAAAAAAAAAAACAAAACAAAAACTAAGTATTTGACCCTCAACTATAGCTTCTTTATTTTACGTTTTTCTCTCTTTCGCGATTGTTTGTGGTATTTGCGATATTTTTGGGAATGCATTCAGTTTAAGAAATTACATGGGGATAGTATTTTTCCTTATTCAAAAATATCACAAATACAACAAACAATCGCGAAAGAGAGAAAAAAAACTTAAATTAAAGAAGCTATAGTTGAGGGTCAAATTCTTATTATTTGTTTTTTGTTTTTTTTTTTGGGTCAAATGCTTAGTAGGAAAATAATTATAATAAAAATATAAAATAAAAAATCCACGTGGCATCCAAATCAGCAAAAACTTGATGGTAACTTGTTAAAAAGGCTAATTGCTCTTTTTTTATAGGTTCATATATGAATTTGGAGCTTATTGGAATTCGATGGCTTAATTGCTATCCCCAAATAATTCAATGGCCTATTTGTACCTTTTTCCTATAATTTTTAATTTGGGCCATAGTTCACAATACAATATAGATCTGATCCATGGTATAACAATTGCTATATTCTCTACACCCCTACAATTCTAAGGCTATTTGCATTGCGAAACTTTTCAAGGCAGTCAATTCCCTTATAAGTAACAAATATTTAATTCCGGATTAATATTATATTTTCAGTATAAGCATTACATTTTCATATTGACTCAACTCATATCACAAATAAAGATTTACGAGATGATCTCACACTAGCGTAAATAAATCAACCTTCCTTTTTCTTCGCTATTGACTTCAATATGTATTTAATAGTTTATAAAAGTAGTTTTCAAAAAAAAAAATAGTTTATAAAAGTAGATATACATATAACTGTCTCAATTATATATAGGGCCTGCAGCTGTTGCAGAGTAGGTGGAAGGGGATGCAAAAGACGTGGCCGTCCGGTTGCCGCTGACCAGAAATGTCCGGCGTGTATATCTGTGGTAGGTGAGATAGAGGCTTACCTGGAAAAGTCATCAACTTTGCCCAAAAGTCAATCTATCATACATTTTCATAGCCACCTAAATGGTTGGACCCATGCATGCTCATTGCTCAACCTAAACCAATTCTCACCAACCACACTCTTTTCTTTATTTTTATTGTTTCATTTGTAATTATTCATTTTAATAATAATAATGATGATTTACCAACAACCTTTTATATACAAAAAATAGAAATATGAGAATTATGATGCTCTACCTACTATCATTAAGTGGGAATCGTCTTTTTTAATCACATGATCCGTTTCATGGGGCCGGTCTTAGTATAATATTGGCTATTGCACGAGGTTTGTGATTTTTAGAAGTGTAATTTAAAAAAAAAAAAAAAAATAAGCACGTACTCGATATTCAACAATACACATGCAATAATACACACTTTTATAGAGAGAGAAAATTATATGGTATGAATCGCATCTATACATGCATGCAATTTAACAATTTTATAAAATTTGGAGGTAAAATAGCACCATTCGTTTTTTTAAAATACAAGAGACCTAATATATAAAAGGAAAAAGTGTCAAATAGACGGTTAAATTTATATCTTTTGTGCAATTAGGCCACTAAACTTAAAACGTGTGCAATTGATTAATTAAGCAATCAAAATGTCTGCAATTAAATCATTAAATAAGTAAAATATATTATTGTTTTTGTGCAAGTAAAATGTCTGTAATAAATGTGACTGGATTCTATAAGAAAAATTGAAAAATCATTTCAACTGCACATATTTTAAGTTCAATAGCCTAATTTTACATTTTTTTAGTATATGTTCATAACTACTTTATGAAGCACAAAGAGTCAATACTCCCATATTTGAGAGAGTCACTCCATGCCACTAGACGTCTAGACCACAAGGAACGTAACACTCATTCTTATATAAAATTCTAAAAAGTTTAGCAAAAGTAACATTTCTTAATTCACTTTCTAATTAACAATTAATCATCCAATTAATCCTTTCCTTTTTGTATGGACATATCAAATTATTTATAATTCATTGGTATATAAATTGAGTTCAATTTACAGAAGATTTTAATAAATATTATATTCTTTAAATTACATTTACAAATAATAATAATAATAAGAAGAAGAAACTAAATGAATACATTACCTCTATTTCTACAAAACCAGCAATGAATCTCATCATGTTACATATAATGGAGTTTGGTAAGACAAAGTTGCACAATTTTGAATTCAATAATTTATGCAATTTAATAAACTACAAAATTTCAAAGAAATCATTAATTATTTTTGAGTTATGGTTTTATGCACACACCTACCATCTTTCATAATAGCACTACACTTGATGAATCAAAAATCCAATTTAATTTTAAAAATAAACTAAGTTTTTAAAAGTAATTAAATGATAACATGTATTTTTAAAAAATTATTCTTGGTTTGAAACTATTGGCTTACTTAAAATAAAAATAAAGTAAAATAGGTCTATTTATTTGTATCCACTCTGGCATTGTCACCTGAATAAGCACATACATTAATAATGAAGTTAGTCAATTAGGCCTATTTATATATATGTTGTAATTTAATATGGAGATTGTCTCCTTTGTAACAATCATGACTTTTCAACGTACAATATTGTCATTGTTATTTTTCTAAATTCTTTTCTAAATATATTTAGTTTGTTGAGAAAGTTAATAAAAGTGTAAAAATACATACCTATCGAATTAAAATGAGAAAAATATGTTTACATAAAAGTCACATCATAACTAATTAATTACATTTTTTTTTTTTGGTGTAAAGAGGGCCGATTAGTCCCGAGAGGTTAATAAATTCTTCTAGTAGTTATGCTACGAGTGTCTTTCTTCAAGATTTTCTCAAGCCATTCAGGAGTTCAAGAGGTTGATCCAAAACCGTCAACCCCGCCAACTTTCTTATCCCAGATTGGTAATTAAGATAGTTCGCACGTTGATTGTCCTCTCTAAGCACATGGATAATTTTGCAGTCCCGAATAGGTCTCATAAGAGCCCTGCAATCCACAATCAGAGTGTCAGCCTCCGACCATAATTCTTTCTCTCCTGTAATGGCATACCATTGCTTCCAAGTTCATTTCCACATTGACTCTATCTATCCAGTAATTATCAAGGGAAAATTGTAATTTTTGCCCCTCCATAATATGCCAATTATCAATGGCACCCCTGAATTATTAGTGGTGTAAATGTTGCCCCTCAATTTTTGAAAACGGTACATATATTGCCCTCCCGTAACGGAGGAGTAATATTTACACCACGAGAGGGGCAATATATGTATCGTTTTTGAAAATTGATGAGCAATATTTACACCACAATAATTCAGGTGTGACATTGATAATTGACATATTATGGAGGGGCATAAATTACAAATTTTTCAATTATCAATTATCATTGTATAAATAAGTTTTATGAACACTCATTTAGAATAATAACAAACTTACAGAAGTGTCATGACAATAGGCAATAGTTGACAAAATAATTTATAAATTAAAGCAACATTTTGTTATTTTAGAAAGGAAATTCAATTCTCAGAAATTTACCCTTGACCAACCCAAAATTCCCATCATGTCCCTCACCAACCCTGCTCCCTTGGGGCCCCACCACCACGACATTTATAATGCACCCATTCAACATTTCATATTCAGGACACACTTAACCAAAACCTAAGTAGCCTACCCTCTTTTTTTTAAAAAAAATTTCTGTTTTGGTGTGTCCACTTCTTCCCTCCCAACAACTCCATTGACGATGGCAACCAAAACAGAGCAGGCCGGCGGTGACATCATTTTCCGATCAAAACTCCCCGATATTTACATCCCCAACCACCTCCCTCTCCACTCCTATTGCTTCGAGAACATTTCCGCCTTCCGCGACCGCCCCTGCCTCATCAACGGCTCCGATGATCGCGTATATACTTACGCCGAAGTGGAACTCACTTGCCGGAAAGTCGCGGCCGGGCTTCACAAAGTAGGGATCAACCACGGCGACACCATCATGATCCTGCTTCCGAACTCGCCGGAGTTCGTGTTCGCGTTCCTCGGCGCGTCTTACCGCGGCGCTGTGGCGACGATGGCGAATCCTCTGTTCACGCCGGCGGAGGTGATTAAGCAGGTGAAGGCGTCGAATGCGAAGCTCATCGTGACTCTAGCTTGTTACGTGGACAAGGTAAGGCCGCGGATCGTTGTGTGAGTTTGATTGATTGAGCATTAATTGATGAAATCGGAACTGCGAGATTGTTGTGTGAGTTTAATTGATTGATGGAATCGGAACTGCGAGATTTGATTAGGTCAGAGAATATGCATGGGAGAATGATATCAAGGTGATCTGCACCGACTCGGCGCCGAAAGGATGCTCGCACTTCTCGGAGCTATCGGAGGCGGATGAGCGCGACATGCCGGAGACGGAGGTGAAGCCGGACGACGTGGTGGCGCTGCCGTACTCCTCCGGCACCACCGGGCTGCCGAAAGGCGTGATGTTGACACACAAGGGGCTCGTCACCAGCATAGCTCAACAAGTGGACGGAGAAAACCCTCATCTCTACTTCCACGACCAGGATGTGGTGCTCTGCGCCCTGCCTTTCTTCCACATCTACTCCAATTCGATTTTGCTCTGCGGCTTGCGGGTCGGGGCCCGGATCCTTATTATGCAGAAATTTGATATCAACCTCTTCCTGGAGCTCATACAGAAGTACAAAGTTACGATTGGGCCCTTCGTCCCGCCGATTGTTCTCGCCATCGCCAAGAGCCCTGTAGTGGACAATTATGACCTTTCCTCCGTTAGGACCGTCATGTCCGGGGCGGCGCCGCTAGGAAAGGAACTTCAAGACACCGTCAGAACCAAATTTCCCAACGCCAAACTTGGTCAAGTAAGTTCTAATTTTTTCTCATTTTATTTTTGCCAATTTATATTATAATGTATAATTCATCATATTTAATAAACCAATAATCATGGGAGCTAATATAATTGCATGACTCCAATTTATATTATGCTCATAGCTAAATATCACATCCACAAAATATTTTAAGAATCATGTCTCTAATTCTAAGATCAGGAGCTTTAATTTACTATTAATTTAATATATATCATAGTTGAAATTATGACATTTAATAAATTATATTAGTTGGGGAGCTCTCATGTGCCATTAATTTAATATAGATCATACTTGAAATCATGACATTTAATAAATTACTATATGAGCTGAGGAACTCTCATTTGGCATTAATTCAATATAGATCAAACTTGTAATTATGACATTTAAAAGATTGGATGAGTTGGGTCCACTAAGATAATCTAAGTATAAAAGTCAAATCTAAATATCTTTAAAAACGACATATTCTATTAATTTTAGACGGTTAGACCAAGTTGCCAAGGACCTTGTGGTCCAGTGGCATCAAACCTTTCCCTTTATACAGGAGGTGGTGGGTTCGAGCCTCAGTGGGGGCAATACTGACTCTTGTGCTTCAATAGGTTGAGAAAGTAGTTTGAACAGATACTACATTGTAATAGAGTTTTAGTATTAAAAAAAAAAAAAAGACGGTTAGACCAAGCTATTAAACTAAAAAGAAACAAGAAATCTCCCACAAAACATGCTTGCAAACTTACGATGTTTATTCAGAATAATTAATTGAATGATCTGCGGTCTCGAGTAAAATTAATTAAAATTTATATTTAAACTATATAAATGGAGAAAATAATAAGCATGAAGATAGTAATTTCATTTTGATACGTTAAAAGTGGAGCTTGTATCTTTATCTTATAATAAATGAGAGGCTCTCTTTTCAATTGAATCACGGAAGTGTGAAATTATGAATCAAACAAAATGGGAACAACTATGTTTACCGAATTGGGATTGGTATGATGTCTTTGTCAATTACTTAATTATTGTCTATTGATAGTTTCTTATGGAATACTTAAAGAAAGAATTAAGCATCACTCTTGGTGGCTAATTAGTAATAACAACAAAAAGAAATTTCAAAATTTTTAATGTACTCGAAAATACTATTTTATTGAATTTTTTTTTAGCTTTTGATCGCTTTTCAGTTGTCATAAATTTTAAATTTTTAATTAATCATTTTAACATTATAAATTATAAATTTCTTCATACTATAAATAACTGTCTTCATTTTTAAAGAAATTAATAAATGAAAAATTAAATTGATAATCGATGATTAAAAGTAATTTTTTAAATGGCATTATTAATTGTGAAGACCAGTTTTCACATTTCTAATGTATGATAATGATTTTGCAATCCTTATACCCTGGACCACGGTTCACACTGTGCACCTTGATGTATGTGTATGTGTCTTATGTTGTGAGTTTTGTGTCTTGTGTTAAATTTTGTACCTTAAGAGCGTGAATTTTGTATATGAAAAATATTAATAATTGTGTCTTATGTTATGAATTTTTGTGTCTTGTGTGGTGAAATTATATGCCTACAAACACAAATTATGTACCTAAATCAAATTTGAAAAATAAGTAAATATATAACATGTGTATGTGTCTTGTGAATTTTTGTGTCATTATGAATATGAATTATGTACCTCGTTGTTTCAATCCAGATTCATAATACTATGTGGATCCTAGTCAATGATATAAATTGCCATTATTTTGGGTAGTAGTACTTCGCAGTTAGTTCCTGCTTCCTAGCGTGGGGAATCTTTAAGTACACTTGACTTGCAAAAGCATGTGCATGTCATTTCCTTCCTATTAAAAGAGGATAACTGCATTATCGGCCAAATGAATTTGGATTTG
>CM008339.1:10921940-10937890 GCA_002525835.2 Ipomoea batatas
GAGTAAGAAAAATTGTCGAATACCAAAGTGATGAAATCCCAATAGTCGAGGGACCAAATCGGTAATTAACTCTAAAAAGAAGCATTTTGTGTAATTTAAACCCACTTTTGAAAGTGGATTAAATTTGCAAGACTGTATAAACGAATTGTAAATTTAATGATGTGGAGGTAAAACACAATTTTGAAAGTGAAAAAATATTTAAAGAATAACGTTAGTCTAATAGTGTCAGATCACTCCATTTCAGAGTCAATAATCTGTGTTAGGTTTAAGCGCTTAATTACACCAAAAGGTATAGTTAATAGTGAAAGTTCAATTTTATTTCAATATAGACCGTCATAATATTTTCGAGAGGCATGGTGCTGGACTTGACCCTTCACTGGTCTTCGCCCAAAAATCCAATTAGATTATTTTTATCCTGTCAGTATGAACTTATTCAATGGTTCCATAGACAGTATTGGAAAGAAGCAACAATAATTGAAACTGGAATATGAAGATTATGTCTAAAGTAGGCAAATTCATTGTGCGCTAGGCACCGAGGTGATTATTTTTATGCTAACAAGTTAATTAAATTGGGAGGGACCAAAGACCTTGTGGTCTAGTGTACCCGGTGTCCCGAAAAACACTCTCACATGGATGATGGGAGTGGGTTCATGGGAGTGGGTTCGAACCTCAGTGAAGGCCTGCTTCAGTAGGTTGAGAAACTAGCTACATTCTAACAGAGTTTAGTAACACTCAAAAAAAAAATTTGTGTTTTAATAGGTTGAGAAAGTAGCTACATTCTAACAGAGTTTAGTAGCACTCAAACAAAAAAATTGGGAGGGAGGGAGGCTTACGTTGAAATGTTTGAGGGCGCCGCTGCACTCATAAATCCCTGCCCAAGCGGTGTAAACGACGCTGTCCGTCCTAACATAAACGCGGCGGCGGATCCGCTTGAGCGAGTGCTTCAAATTGTCGAGCGCGTAGTTGTACCCGCTCTTGCATTTCTCCGTCACGTCCGCCCTGTCTGCTTTCGGGATCGTCGGCGGCAGCTTTTCTCCGATGGTCTCCGCCTTAGACTGCTGAGCTTTTACCTTGGCCATTGTGGCCAATATCATCTTCACCACCGCTTCCTCCCACTTGGTTTCGCCCTTCAAAGCTTGTGAGCAGAAGGGGACATTGTCCGCCGGCAGGCCCTCGCAGAATGGGCTCAGCTTCTCCGCGGCTTGGGTGCCAAAAACGCCTATTAAGGCCAAACACAAAGGAAGAATAATAATGTGATTTCTTGAACCCATCATTGCGATCTGATTTTTCTTTTCTCTCTCTCTCTCAGCTTTCTGAATAAATATGTATACATGGAGATTGAACATTCCATGAGAGAGGCTGTGCTTGATTTTCTCTTCATCTTTTCTCCTTTAATTTGTGGATCCAAAGGCATTATTGATCGTGATGATTGATGATAATCTACGGTGTGGTGTTGGACCATGATCCTATTACAATGTATGTATTAATTGTAACGTCAGATTTGAATCTTTTTTTTAAACAAAATTTTCAAATACTATACAAAATATTTATACCATCTTTAATTTTCAAGGGTTAGCAGAAAGGAGAAGTGTTCAGTAATTAACTAGTGTTTAGGTGGAGGGGAGCTAGCAAACCCCCTCCAAAAAAAATCTAAAAAAGAGCTAGAGCTAGCCAGTCCGCATGAACTATGCTCCACACAGGATCATAAATAAAAGTACATTTTTAATATATTAAAAGTACATTATTTTTGTACATAAAATATATTATTTTAGAGTACATTATTTTATATATACTATGAAATAATTTACTTTCAATACAAAAATAATACGGAGTATAATAAAAATGTACCTTATATTCATAGTTTACACAGTTATGTGGACCATGACTCACACAGTAATTTGCCCATGTAACGAAGGTGGTAAAAGATCATAATTAGACCCACATACCAGGAATGCAACCCGTAGGTCTGCGAGTTGGGAAGGCAATGAAAAATCATAGTGGCCCATATGCATGGAAGATGACCCAATGGGTTAACATCATGTAGGGAAGATGATGAAAATACTAGTTTGGCCTACACGTAAAGAATGCAGTCCAATGGGTTTGCATGTAGAAAAGGTGTCAAAATCTTAGTTGGGCATACACATTGGGAAGACGGCCAAGATCGGGACCTAGAAAAAAAAAAAAAAAAAACTTGGTCCATTTTGTTGGCTTGATTGCTTGAACGGCAAATTATGCCGTGGACCTAGGTCGTGGATTTGGGTCTAATACAATGCCGTTTTACTATTTTTTTTTTAAAAAAAAATTATTAAACAAATAGCCCTGAAATGTGTGAATGTGGAGTATAGAATTTGTGAATGTAGAGTTATGAATGTGTAAATCTGTAGTAGAGTTAACAGAGTTCTAGCAGCCCTGAAATGTGTGAATGTGGAGGTTTCAAATTGTGAATATAGAGTATAGAATTTGTGAATGTAGAGTTATGAATGTGTGAATCTGTAGTAGAGTTATAACAGAGTTCTAACAACTTATAGCCCTGTAATGTGTGACTGTGGAGTTCCCAAGTTGTGAACATGGAGTATAGGACATGTGAATATAGAGTTTTGAATGTGTGAATGCATAACAGTGGTAATATAGTTACTAACCATATAGCCCTGTAATGTGTGAATGTGGAGTTTTCAAATTGTGAATATGGAGTATAGGGTCTGTGAAGGTAGAGTTTGTGTTCTGTTGCGATGAGGAGTCGTTAACGCCGTTAATTTTTTTATTTTTTATTTTTTAAAAAAATTGCGAAACGGCATCGTATTGGACCCAGGTCCACGGCATAACAACTGTGCTTGAACTCACCGCCTCCAATGTGGAGTGCAATCGGTGTCACTAGATCATAAAGTCTTTGGTCTAAAACTAAACATTATCAATTAAACCCATTTATATTTTAGTAGGATTGTTGAAATATCATGTAAACCATCATTTATTTATAATTTCACGTATAACATAAAAGCATAATATTTATTAAAATCGTCCATTAATTAGACTCAATTCATATTGCATAAATTAGAAATTAAATAATTAAACTCTATTCACATATCAATGAATTAATTAATTGATTAAATCTTGTCAAGATCTTGTGGTTTAGTGACACTCGGTTGCACCCTCATATGGAAGGGGTCTCAGTGGAGTTGATATTCACTCTTTTGTGTTTTAGTAGGTTGAGAAAGTAGTTATAAACAAATACTACATTGTAATAGAGTCAGTAGTACTAAAAAAATTGATTAAATCTTACTTTATAAAAAATCAATTTCTTAATATTGCACAATTATGCCACGTTAAATTTCGTTCCAATGTTAAATATTACACTTGTTTTGCCAATTTGCGTATTGTGTATTGTCAAATGCTTACCTATTTATTAAGTAAAGAACTTATATCTCTATAAATTAAGGTACATGTGCCCGTTGTTATGCCATAGACCCGGGTGTACCTTGCAAGTGAACTCATGTTTATGTTCACAATTTTAGAATTTTATGTTCACAATTTTAGAACTCTATGTTCATAATTTTTTAACTCTATATTCACAGTTTTTGAACTTTATATTCATAAGTTTTTTAACTCTATGTTCACAATTATAGAACTCTATGTTCACAATTTCAGAACTCTATTTTCATAATTTCAAAACTCTATGTTCACACTTTTAGAAATCTATATTCACAATTTTATAACTCTATATTCAACAGTGTAACACAATTTTTGAATCTATATAACAAAATTGTGAATATAGAGTTCAAGAATTGTGAATATTGAGTAATGTAATTTTATATATTAAGATTTAAAATTTTGAACATATAGTTCTTTTTTTTTTTTGTGAGATTGACCCGTCAAGGACGGGAGATACAAAAGTTACCAAACTCTTAAGGAACTAGCTCCAGCGGCATCAGCAGCAAGAAGCACCTCAATACTAGCGGGAGGTGAGTCCAAAATGACGGTGCCCCACTCCCCGAATTGGCCCATGTTCGCAAGGTGGTCCGCACATTTATTTCCTTCTCTGAGGATGTGTTGGAGCGTCCGCTGTTCAAAACTGTCCAAAAGGAACCGGCAATCATTGACGAGTGTCGAATAGCACCCGTGATCTTCTAAGTCGCCATTCAGAAGAGCAACAACCGATTCAGAATCCATTTCTAAGACCACTCTCCTAAACCCCTTAGTTTTTGCCAGCCGTAGACCCTCCCTTAGGCCCCACAGCTCTGCGGCAAAACTATTAGTAGACCCAATTTTTGTGATGAACCCATACAACCAATCCCCTAAGTGATCACGTGCCAAACCACCAGCGCTAGCTAGATCCGTACCTTTCTTGTATGCGCCATCCGTGTTAATTTTGACCCAACCCTGGTTCGGTCGAGTCCATAAAATCCATCGAATATTCTCCATCCGCTCAGGCTTCCGCTGATGACCAGAAATAAAGGTCTCTCTGGCCGTGAAATCAGCACGTCGAATGATCTCTTGCGGTGAGGGGTTGACGTGTTCAAAGATCCTCTTGTTGCGAGCTTTCCATAATTCCCAGCATGTGTATGTGAAAGTTAGACTCCAGGGAACACCATCCATCATTTCTGTCGATGAGCAATTGATCTTTAGCCATTCTATGAACGGCGAGGCGACTCCAAGTGTGAAAGACGTCGGGGTGTGAGACTTCCTCCAGCAGGTTCGCGCAACGTCACAGTGCATTATGATATGGTCGATGCTTTCACAATACTCCCCGCATGCCGTGCATCCATCCTCGTCTGTAAGCTGTCTCCTAGCTCTGACCGCATTGGTGAGAAGTTTGTTCTTTACTGCTAGCCAGAGAAACATGCGGCACCTTTCGGCAGTTTTCACTTTCCACACCCAGTCCACATCATCTGAGCTATCCCCTCCTACAATGTACCTGTAAGCCTCTCGCACAGAAAACATACCTCCAGGGGACGTCAGCCAGTAGAGCGCATCAGGGACAAGGTCGTCAAGTGGAATCGGAATGGATCTGATCTTGTTAACCTCTTCGCGCGGGAGAATAGCCTGCAAACTATCAAAGTCCCATGAACGATTAGGAAGGATGAAATGACTTACCTTGGCGAAAGCAAGCTCGTCGGGTATTGACACGCTGTCTTGGAGTCCCAGAGGTTTGTCGCCAACCCACCAATCCGACCAAAAGTTGAGAGAATCCCCGGTTCCCACCCTCCAGGCTGCACCAAGTTCGATGGTAGACCGACCTCGTAGTATACTCCTCCAGCCCCAGGAAGATTGGAGCGGGGTTGACGCCTTGAAAAAATTTCCCGCTTTTACATATTTTTCCTTCATGATACGGACCCAAAGTTTGTCATCGCAAGTGTTCATTTGCCATGCAAGTTTGGCCAACAGGGCTTCATTAAAGTCCATACACCGTCTGAGTCCTAAGCCTCCGGCGCTCTTGGGTGTACAAACCTCATTCCACCCAACCAGATGAATTTTGTTGCTAGTTTCAGAGTCGCCCCAGAGGAAATCCCTACACACTTTGTCAATGGCATTACAGGTCCCCACGGGAAGTTTAAAAACCTGCATGGAGTATACTGGTAGTGTTGCCAGCACAGATTGTACTAGAACCCTGCACCTCGCAAGGCTGAGTGCCTCAGCCTTCCAATTCGCTAGTTTCCTTTTCATACCTTCAAGTATATAGCCAAAGGTCTGCTTGGTGACACGCCGTTGGAGGATCGGGATGCCAAGGTAGTTTCCCAAGTTATATGAAACTGGAATACCCATCGTCCTCTTTAAATCCCTTTTCGTACCTACATTAGTGTTAGGACTACAGAAAATACAAGATTTGTTCACATTAATGGTCAAACCTGATCTTCTTGAAAAATCTTCCAGACAGTCCATAATGACCCGGCCCTGGGCTTGAGAGGCTTCTGCAAAAAGCATCAGATCATCTGCAAAAAACAAGTGGGAGACCCCAGTCCCACCTCTTGAGACCACCACGGGTTTCCAACTGTTATTATTCACCTTAGCCTGTATCGCCCATGAGAGTTTTTCCATGACCAGGATGAAAAGATAAGGGGCCAAGGGGTCGCCCTGACGGAGACCACGACCGGGGTGGAAAGGGAAAAGTTTCTCTCCGTTCCATAAAAGAGAAATAGAACTTTCCTTTAGGGAAAACATGACTAGCTTGATGATTTGAGGAGGAAAGTTAAAGTCCTCCAGCGTTGACTCTAGAAAATCCCAACTGATACTGTCATAGGCTTTGTGTAGATCAATTTTGATGGCCATACTGCCCTTCTTCCCTTTCTTGTGACGCATGGAGTGGATAATTTCCTGTGTGAGGATGATATTATCCATTGTAGACCGACCCGGGAGGAAACTATTTTGGAAAGGACCAATGAGTTTCTTCATAATAGGCCGCATCCTGTTAACGATTACCTTGGTGATGAATTTAAAGGAGACGTTAAGGAGGGTGATAGGCCTAAAATCCGCGGCTGATTCGGGGTTTTGTTTCTTAGGAATGAGAGTAATGAAGGCTTCGAGAAGTCCAAGCGGAACCCTCCCCGTTGCAAGAGCCTCATTGACCAAGGAAGTGATCCGAACTTTGACCCCTTCCCAGAAGGTTTGGTAGAAAACCGCTTGAATCCCGTCAGGGCCGGGACTCCCGAATTTTTTCATTCCCATCACCGCTGTTTTTACTTCCTCCATGCCAACAGGTCGGGAGAGAGACATCTTCTGAGCGTGGTTGAGCTTGGGGCCCTCATAGATGACATAAGTGATGCCATGATCCGGATCCCTCCTGTCAAACAAGTCAATAAAAAAATTAGAAAGATGATCTGAGATTACCTTGATGTCGGAATTCCACTCGCCATCGATTTTGAGCATCCTGATTCTAGCCCGGTTGCGTCTAATGAGGGTGGACTTATGGTAAAAAGACGTGTTCCTGTCCCCGTCTTGAATCCACGACCTTCTTGATTTTTGAAACCAAAGAATTTCTTCTTCCTGTAGGACTTGATTCAACTCAGAGATTAACTTATTCTCCAAAACATGTAAACCTCTCGACGAAGGGAAATAGACAGATTCTTGAATACCCTTGATCCTAGCTTGTAGGTTGGACTTCCGTTTGAAAATGTTTCCAAAGACGTTTTGATTCCACTCTTTACTCTGTGTTGTTACCTCGGCGATCGTTCCAACGAAATCCAAATTTGCGTCATTCCAGACTTTATTCCAAAGTACTTTGTAGTCCTCCCGCCTCAGCCAGGCTCCTTCAAATCGAAAGGGTCTATTCTCTTTACGGGGGGGTCTTCCAGCCACCCCAAGAAACTTAATCGGGTGATGGTCCGAGTGAGTTCGAGGGAGAATAGCTGCTTTGGCCTCTGGGAAGTTAGTTTGGGCATCAAGGTTCCAGAACACACGATCCAACTTTTTACGAAGCACCGTACGACCACCTTCTTGTCTAAACCAGGAGTATCTAACCCCCATGGTACCCATATCCAGAAGCCCACAAGCATTATACCCATCTACAAAAGAAGCACACCGATTCATGTTAACTGCGGAACTACCCCATTGTTCGGTATCATCAATGATATCATTGAAGTCCCCCATCATAATCCAGGGACCCCCGTTATTGTTGGCGTAGGTTCTGCAATCACTCCAGAACATCTCTTTAGCCAGAATATTAGGCCTCACGTAGGCAAACGACACTCTGGTGGTTGTCGTCCCTAACCCTCTCACGATTCCATGGATAGCTTGAGAGGTGTGCCTAATAATTGAAAAATCAAAGATGCTACTTCTCCATAAGAGGGTAAGCCCCCCAGCAAAGCCCAGAGGATCAACCACAAAGTGTTTATCAAACCCAAGCTTCTCAGCCATATTCCTAACCTTGCTGATATCTTTAGTTTTAGTTTCCAGAAAGCAAATAGCCCCCACCTCTTTGTCTCGCATCATGAGCCTAGCGTGATTAACCGTTTTATGATTCCCCACGCCTCTACAATTCCAACTGATACAATTCATTGGGAACCAGCGCGAGGTAAGGGAGAATTAGAACCGCCTCCCTTAGGCGTCGCCTGCTTACTAGATTGAGTGAGACTCTTCGAGGACGAAGCCTCAGTACCACCTGTAAAACCATCCATGCTCATGTTTGTGCGATTGGGATTACCAAAAACAAAGAGCTGATTCGGAGCAGGGCCCCCCTCGGAACGAAGTCCCGCACGACCAAGGGTAGACTCTGGCGCCGGTGTCGTTTGTTTTTTGCCCTTATTATTTCGACGCTGGTTTTTGGCTTTCGGAGCACTCCTTGGCGCCGTTTCTTCCTCGAGCAAGACCGGAGCCTCCAGCAAACTTTCCAGATCCTGCAAATAAGAGAAAGTATTAGACACTGGAATGACATCAATTTGTTTACCTTTACCTGAGAGGTTGGTGACAGTGTGCACTTGCTGTGCCGAATTCCCAGCGGCACGAACCGCTCCACTCGCACCCCCAGTTCTACCGTCGGCTTGCGTGACTTTGTGATCATTAGGTGTTCTTGTCGAGTTAGCCTTGACCTCTCCGGTCGGTTTCCCTCTTGCCTTCTCGGGCCTCTTAGCCGGCCCTTTCGTTTTGCGGTTAACGATCATCCATGCACCATGCTTGGCGATGGGGGGAGATGGATGTGTTTCTTCCACATGCATGTTATCAGTCCTGTTCGCCTCCTGCAGAGGGTCTTGCACCACCTCAGTTTCTGTAGAGTTTTTTGGGCATGAAACTGACCGATGCCCAACCTCTCCACAGTCAAAACAGATGACATGGAGGCCCTCAAATTCCACTTGACGAGGAACGTCGTCTACCATCACCACTGCCACAACAGGTTTAGTCAGATCAATCTCAACCGCACCCCTCGCGAATTTGCCCCGCTGAACTCCTGTTGTAGTCATATCAAGTTTCAGCGGTGTTCCTACCATAGCCAAGATGTCTTTAATCGCATCTTCCCTGAAGTATTCGATCGGGAGCCCCGGCACCCGAACCTAGACGACCATCCGTTCCACCTTTGCTGTGGAGGCGTCGAATTTTGGCTTCCACCTTTGGGCAACAACATACTGATCGAACAGTTTCCATGGACCATCCGCAAGCACGTGCATGCAATCAGACTGCAGTTGGCATCTCACAATGAACCATCCCGATCCGACATCGATGAATTCTATCTTGCCTGACGGATTCCATAACCGGAGCATGCGCTGTTGAAACAGGGAAAAGGCCACCGGCTTCCCCAGATACTTCACCAATAAAGCGTTTCTCCATGGTTTAACAAGGTCTTCGCGAACTTTCTTGGAGAACCTCACCACCGGGATGCCATCATCTCTCTCGCTGGGTTCATCTTCAACATCAGAATCGACAATGATGTCGTCTTCAAACTAGTTCGCGTCTTTGGGCAGTGCCGGATCAACCTCCTCGAGGGAGGGACAGTCCGCCGCAACTTCCACAAAGGAGCGTTTGAGGTGTTTAAACCTTTTGACAGTCCTAGCCCCGCCTTCCGTACTCCCAACCGGCCCTCCGTCGTTGCACGCCAGAGGCACCGCCTCGACTTCCATCGTCGAGACCAACCAGTCGCGGGAAACTTACCAAAATTAGCACAGAAACCCTAGTACCGTTGAGAGCATTCGAAAGGAAGAGAAATCGTCACACTGCCTTAATTAATGAGTACTTGTTACTATTCTGAACATATAGTTCTAAAATTGTAAACATAGAGTTCTGAAATTGTAAACATAGAGTTCTGAAATTGTAAACATAGACTTGAGTTCACATTGCAAGGTGGCTCGGATTTATAGCATAATTTGCCAACAAGTGCAATAACCGATATTGCACTTGACCAATATTAGCCCGATCCCTTTAAAAAAATTCTTAGGGTGTGTTTGGTTCGCATATAGGAATCGGAATCAGTATGGGTGTCAAATACTTGGTAAAGGTAATGGGTTTTGGTGAAAGTATTTTGCATGTTTAGTAGTAGGGTGAAATGGAAATGATTATTAATAGTTGGGGAAGAATGAGGGAGGGGAATGAGACCCTTATTTCATTAGGATATGAATTTTCCAATTAATGGGGTATTCCAAACCCATAGTAGTATTCTAAAAACCTATCAACCAAACAATAACAATCACTTTAATACTTATACCTTATGCCTAAACCCACCAACCAAACACACCCTTAGTTCCGCCCATGTGTTTCAACGTCAACTATAATCTATCAACCTTACAATAAAGTAGTGGATTAAGTTTTTATAGAACTATCTTCAAAAAGAAGTTTTTATAGAACTAAATTTTCTTGGGCGAAGCAAAGCTCAAGAATTAGTTCATATTGTAATGATTATATTGCAAATAAAGTCATAGAATGTTGTGGACGCTAAACCGAGAGTGCTATATAGAAGAATGTTACTCATCTGTCCCATTTTAACCGTCTTACTTTCCTTTTTAGTTTGTCTTAAAATGTTGTCCTCTTTCCAAAATTGAACATCACCATCATTCTACTTTTCCCAATTTACCCATATGAATTTTCCTTAATTTATTACTTTTATTTCCAAAAGTGAAAAAGTTATGGGTATAATTGGAAAACACATCATATTTACTTTAATTTCTTAAAAAACGTGTAAAAAACAAATGAGACATCCAATTTGGGACGGAGGAAGTACATTTTATACTTTTACTACATTATGGACATGATCTAACTACAATTTACATCAGCCTATTGGACCTTCGTGGCCCAACCCATGTCCATAAGGCCCCACTTCTCACCTCCAATAGTTATTACATGAACCGTAGTCTATATAGCTTTATCTGTATGGGCCACAATTTAATTAAAAATAACATTATTTTGTGTAATTTTTTTCGAACAACCTATTACAATATACATTTTTATAACTCATAATGTACCTTATTCTAACTTATAAAGTACATTATCTTATCCCAGAAATTTTATTATTCTAATACAAAGTACATTATTCTAAAACATAAAGTACATCATTCTAACTCATAAAATTCAACGACATCGTTTTGAACCTGATACACCCAATAATTTGCCTCCCACCTCCCTCTTGGCTCAATCTTATCATCTTCAACTCTACCAAACCTTCCAAAATTGAAATGCACACCAAATTCACCATCGTGAAATATCCACATCCATAAATTATTATTAGAAGCAATTTTGTGAATTATCCTAGTCTATTTATTTATGGCAATTTAGTGTTGATAATGCTAAGCGGCAAAAGTAGAGCAGATCAAATGAAACCATCTATTTATTTCTTAATGTTTGTGGTCCGTAATATTCCATTGTGGACATGGATCTTCTGCTTGCTTGTTGTCTCCATTCTTCCATTCTTACTATAAATAGAATTCATCTAGGTAGTTCTAAATCATCAAACACAAAACATTTTCCTTTCCTCCTTCCTTTCTTATTAACTTTTGAGTACTGTTTAGTGCATTCTAAATGTAGTTAACGTGCGCACGTCACTACAGAATAATTGTATAACTTTGGAGAATAACATCGTTGTGTCTTGCACCTAAGTACATAAAAAATTGTTCTAAAAGACAATGAAACTTTTTTCATGCCTCAAGCTTTATCTCTCTTTACCAACATTTGTTTTTGAGTACTACTGACTCTGTTACAATGTAGTATCTGTTCATAGCTATTTTCTCAACCTACTGAAGCACCACGAGTCAACAGTTGCATTCACTGAGGCTCGAACCCACTCCCATCATCTATGTGAGAGTGTTAATCGGGACACCGACATTTAGTACCACTATTTAAAGAGTTGGTATTATTACTTTTTGTATTTAAGAATATTTATTATTGACTATGTAACTAATTCTATACATTTATCTAAGATCAAATCTTGTAATACTCCTTAAAGATTTCTTCTTCTTTTTTTTAAGAAAAAAAAAACTACAAAAAACGTCCAACTACCCACATCCCAAAGTCACTATTTGACTTCCAATTAAAGATTTCTGAATAAATAAAAGCATAAATTATAATATTCAGCATGAAATTTCTGGGTAGTTAGAAGTTAGATATTATCCAAAACATGACATTAATTTTAACCCAATGATGAAAATTATATATTCAATAACAACTCTTATTCAACTAATAACCAAATGTGGTGTAAGAGTAGAGACTTTTGTTCCCTTTAATAATATCTCAAATTTAAATTTTATGAATAAAATAACAGCAAAGACGTACTCTCAAAATGAGCTCAAAAAGATAATCTTTACTTAAAATCACTGTTGTAAAAATCGGCCTTTCTCCTAAATCGAGATGAATTATCCCCTAAGTGGCTGGCCGCCTTGGTTCCCAACTCGGCCAAGTTGACGGCGAACTCGGCCGAGTTAACTCTTCCAATTCAGCCGAATTAGCTGAGTTAGTTAACCGCTTATGCGCTAGGTGCTACTCCACCGTCCTACTAATGTCTAGCAACTAGCGCCTATTGCAATCATGCTTAAGATATAACAATTTTTTATATAGTAAATGTAAGATACATATTAATATTTAGCCAATTTATTACAGTATTATGTTATTGTCTAATGACTCAAACTTAAAAATTTTTAAAAATAAAATAAAATAAAATTCAATTGTCAAATTTCATACGCACCTAGACTTGAAGATAATTAAACAATATCATATCATGTTAGTCATACTTTGAGCCTAGACTCAGATCAGAACTACTAGAATTTCAATGAATGCTATTCACAACTACCATGTATGTCCAGTGTTCAACGAATGATGATCAAATAAATGTTTATTTTCAAGGATTAATCATGTTAAGCAACCCTTTGAAATGAAATAATTAACAATATCTTATGGATATATGACCTGGTCATTTATGCCTTTACCTAAATGAATAACATGCATGTCTTTAGTAATATATACTGACTTTCAAACAAATATATATATAATAGTATAATGTTCAGTTGACATATGGAATCTCTAATTATATAATGGAACATAAACCAATAATTTATTCAGAGAAAATAATATTTTTAGTCCCTGAATTAATTTACTTTTGAAAATTTGTTCTCCGTTAATTGATTTAAACAGATTCAGTACTTAATTGTCCACTATGTTACACTTTCAGCTTCTGGTGTTATATAATTATCAAACTATGAAGTTCTTAAAAACAAGTTTTTTATGAAGTTTTTTTTTTTTTTGTCTTTTAGACTTAATATTTCCAGAGAATGGATGAAAACCAGGCAAATTTTTCAAGAAGAAAGGATGGAGGAAGAAAAAAGATGCAAAATGATTAAAATACCTTTATTATTTTAAATATTCGTACACATAAGTTAAACACATGTATTTTAAAACAAAATCTAAATCTGTTAATTTTTTTAAAAAAAAATTATTTAATATCTTAATGATGAATGTGACTTTAAAATACAATTATTTTAAAACAAAAGTTAAATATGTTAGTTTTAAAAATTATATTTGCGAATAAAATGAAATTTTTAAATGGTAAACTGGTAATCTTTAATTTATATTGATAAAAATTTTAATACGTATTAAAATTTTTATCAATATAAATTAAAATTATTTTAATTTGAATAGGACTTTAAAATATATAAATAAAATTCTTTACAAAATAATTAAGATTGAGCCATGAAAGTTTATGGTTGTACTATTTTTCTTTTAACTAAGGGTATGTTTAGTTCACACATGGGAATCGGAATCGGTATCAAATAATTGGTAATTGTAATGGGTTTTTGTGAAAGTATTTTGAGTATTTGGTAGTAGGGTGGAATGGGAATGGTTATTAATAGTTGGGGAAGAGAATGAGGAAGGGAAATGAAACCAACCTTTTATTGGGGAATGAGTTTTGCAATTAATGGGGCAATCAAAACCCATATTAATGTTCTAAAAACCTGTAAACCAAACAATAATAATGATTTTGATACCCACCTGATAGTTAAACCTATCAACCAAACACACCCCAAATTTTTTTCTCACAAGATTTTGGTATGGTAAGGTTTTTAATGAAGCAACCGAAAACAACATATGAATTACCCATATATTATGTAATTTTTTCTCGTCTAGATTTTTCCCACATGATTTTCTTGCGAGTCTTTAACGAGACATGATTATGATAAGATAAGTTCAAGAGCGAGTGTTATAAATATTATTAATTGTGAATATTATGGACTAATTATGTAACAGTCGTATTTATGTTTTCATTATTGCTTTTCGTTGCAAATGTAATTATATATACTAGTATTTTCGCCCGTGCGTTGCACGGAATGGATTTGTTATAATATTTAAAGAATATTTGGATCAATATATAATTATATATATTATAACATCGAATATTATATAGCGCAATTGATGAAATTGATTGGATCGGTTATGTTTTCAGATGTTTTCCTTTGAATTAGAACAAATAATTGTCCAATTACCCGGGCGTGGATAATTTTTTTTATTATATATTGAGATAATAAAAATAAAGATGAAATTATAAAAAATTCTAATATTGAACGTATACATTTATTTGATTATAAGATTAGTACAAAAATATTACTCAATTAATTGAATAATATATGACTTGTTTGTCTAAAATTATCTTAAAAAGATCTATAAGTAATATGACTTATATAACTATATTATTACTAAAATAAATATGAGAAAATGAGAAATAAATTAATTGAAATTATTATAAAAATAAATTCAATGACCAATGCTTAACTTAATTATCATAATAATTTTTAGGCAATTATTATTAGTCAATTACACTAATATATGTGTAATTATACTTTTATACTTTAAGTATATTTATTCCTCATATTGCATTTAGTTTTATCTTCATCCTCCATATTTGAATGAATTAATTTTGATTATTATAAAAATCTAACAACCCATGTTCAATTAATTTTTTTAAAGTTTAAATAACTTAGAGTTTTCAAAAGGAAAGTATAATTAATTATTAAAGTTTTTAAATAACTTTCAGTCAATTAGTAATATCCTTTTCTTTTCCCGATAAATGATTTTACTTTTATTAATAGTGATGATACGTGAGTATACATATTATCAATTTATAGATATTAGTTAATTTCTATTTTACATTTTCTTAACAAATAAGCTTTATTAATTATTTGACCAATAAAATATTTCATTAATTGACTACAAAAGTTTAGGCGGGGATTGAAATAGGAGGATTTTACTTTTATATATAGTACATAATATGGATTACGATCTTTTTATATTTTAAATCNGGTTCCTTGTACCCTTGTGCTCCGGAATGAAGGTAGAAACACCAAGATTACTCATCCACACGTAATATGTCGTAGGTAAATAGGTAGTTTAGGATTGAAAGCGATACACGGGAATACATGTGGACGTAAGTTCTTGTGTGCCGACGTGATGGATTTAGTGTGGCGTACTAGTAAATTGTATGCGACAATTGTTATAGTTATAATTGAAGGCATAAGAATCCTAGGAGATGGATTACGTGACCACTAATAATACTTTTAAGTAGATACTCAACAAGTTTGTTTACGTATCTTTGTAGTTTAATTACATATTCATGGTTTGTATTTGGGTTTTGTGAATATGTAAATCCAATATGAAATTGAAAGCCATCAAGAAGTAATGCAAATGGGGAAATAGAATGCTTCATTGTAATTCATGGTTTGTTTAGTACTGTAATTTATGCAATGGTGAATAATGGATTTGTGGAAATATAAAAACCAAATTAGGTTAGTTAGGGTAGGTTTTCGTGTGGCTATGAATTGTTTGAGAATAATAATTTATGAGAATGGTGTGTTGTACTAGTTAAATGCGTGACACAACTTTAATTGGCAAAATATAAACACGAACAATAATGATTCACATGTTATATGGACGTATTATATTGTTGGAATATTAGTGAAGACGATAAGCACGTATACATCTAGATGTTTGTAATTGTGTGTCGACGTGGTGAAAATTGTGTGCCGTTCGAGTAGGTTTTGTGTGACAAAACGTAAATATGT
>CM008339.1:11042882-11062452 GCA_002525835.2 Ipomoea batatas
ACTATACATCTTGTTTGCATTCCACCTTCTCCCCCGAGTGTGGGGTTCGGATTGAGCCCGTTTAACCCGTTGTTAGACGAGTTGTGCTGAAGATTTTTAAATTCAGCCCGTATAATCTGTACTTCACTTAGGGTCCGTTTGGAAAGCAGTAAAATGACTTCTGGAAAATATTTTCTGGAAAATGAGTCATTTTCCGGAAAACAGTTGATTTTCCAGTGTTTGGATGTATTATGGAAAACTGTCTTTGTGTATTTGGTTCGTTTTCTGGAAAATGAGCAGAAAAATTAACAGAATTGTATATTCTAACATTTTTACAAACAATTTACATAACATATAAAATTAATGTTTTTTTTTACAAATTTTTTTTTTCCAAATTTAATTTTTTTTTACCAGTTCTGGTTTGGAAACCAGAACTGGTTCGTTTGCAGCACCGGTGCGGAGCTCTGGTTTCCAGCAGTTCGAACTGGAAACTTCCTCGCCCATAAATTTCCGACTGTGGGACACAGCCGAAAAATATTTGTGTATCTTCAGATTTGGGTTTGTTGATGGAGAAGAAGATGGAGATCTGGACTTGTTGATGGAGCTTTGGGGTTGGTGGAGCTGGAGCTTTGATGTTGATGGAGTTTTCCCTGACTTGATGAAGCTTTGGAAATGTTGTTGTGCTGTGTGAAGGAGGCAAGGACGTGAATAAGCTTCTTCAAAGATGTAAAATGACTTTCCCCAAAAAAAAGGGGAAGTCATTTTACAAGAAATAAGGGACATTTTACATTGACCAAAGGGTCATTTTACATTGACCACCATTTTACAGGACTTACTAAATACTGGAAACCCGAAAAACGATTTCCAGAAATCATTTTCCGGGTTTCCAAACACACCCTTAAATTTGTTTTGAGTAATTGGGATTCGTAATTAATATTTTAAAATATGGTTGATAATAAGAATTATTGAATCATTGACCTTTCAATTATCTAATACGTAGTACTATTGAAATCAATTATGCTCAAAACACTGGTTCAACAGTTTTATATAATTATATATTTATTTAGGTCATTCACAAACATTATACAAATAACTTAGGCTAAAGTGTCATCCCGCACCATGGACTATATTGAATTATTCATGTCGCATCTTGAACTTTCATAAGGTCTATTTCGATACACAAACCATTAATTTTTTTTTCATCTAACAATTTTTACAGGTTACCTACAAGTTATAGGTAATCTATGCTGACTTGGACTTTTGTTTTTTTTTTTTTTTTTTATTTTTTTTTTTTGTTTTCTTCTAAACCTTTTTCAGCCCAACAACCGGTACCAAAACCGTAAAATAATAATAATAATAAAATTTCTTATATTTAGGCATTTTACTACTGGCAGTAGCGATAATAATTATTAAAAAAATTATAATATGGTTTTTATAATAACAAAACCTATTATATATAATTATATATACTAAAAAAAATAAAAAATTCCAGTTGAATCGGAATCGGAACTTTTATATAAGGTTCCGGTTCTGGTTGTGTAACCTTGGAACCGTGAACCGGCGGTTCGGAACCGGAACGAACCGCGGTCACCCCTAGGAGGAGCAGTGGATTGTGGAGGGGCTGTGGTGATTTGGTATAGTGAGCACTGGTCCGACTGAAGGCACAGGGAAAGGCAGCGTGAGGTGTTGATTTTTGGGGTTTACTTAAAATTTTTGGGTTGACTTAAAAAGAAGATCCACATAAGTTAATTACTTGTGCCTTGTCATCATAGTAACCTGGTAACCTGTGAAAAATGCTAGATGAAAAAAAATTAATGGTTTGTGTATCGAAATGGACGTTATGAAAGTTCAAGGTGCGACATGAATAATCCAATATAGTTCATGGTGCGGAATGACACTTTAGCCAATAACTTATTTATATTAACTAAAGATCTTGTGGTTAAGCGGCATGAAGTGACTCTCCCAAATGGGAGGTCATGTAGAAAGATATTATATGTAATAGGGTCAATAGTACTCAAAAAAAAATATTTATATTACATTTATTTATTACAAGTATTAATTAATACAATTAATTGTATATTTATATAAATATTAATATAAATTTTATTTATTATATAAAATAGATAAATTCATAAACTATATATTTTTATAAACTTAATAATATTATAAAAATATTACATGTAAACTATATTAGTAATAAATATATATTCACACACACACACACACACATATGGTGTTTGTTTAAAATGTTTAATGTGTTTGATTGGAAATAGTGTTAATTGTTAACTTAGATTTAGGGGTTCGATTCTTGGGCTATGCAAAAATTCAAAAATTTTAACACATAAATTAAAAAATAATAATAAATGGGTTGGCGTGCTCCAACAACGAGTTGGGATGGAATTTTCACCTGTGACGGGCCCATTTTTACAGCTCCATCGCCATGCCACCTCTGGCATAGCAATCTTGGCCCAAAACGCCATCCTCTCGTTCTCGCTCGGGAAGTCTGTTGGAGGTTCTTGTATGCCCGACTCCTCAACTCTCGAGCTGTGTAAAACCCCAGTCTATGCCTGAGTGCTTTGTTGAAGATCTTTTGAACTTGATGGACAACAAGTTCCATCGCGTGGAGTCCTTGTGACGTTTAAGGAAGCCAGGAACTCATACACCACCGGGATAATATGTGGGTTCCCTCCATCCAAATAGGATGCTCCACTTAGGTTGGATGATAAGTCTCAACTTTCTCCCAGCATCTAGACTCATATAGCACGTTGGTGTCAATGTATACCCCTTTCATTAGCCTCTTGGTGGTGTATTAGTGAAAATGAATGACCTAATGCATCACCATTTTGAACTTCTTCTCTTGGTCATGAAACTCCTAGTATGCCAATGTTTCTACAGGAGTCTCCTCGGGTAGCCCTTCTTATAAATCCTCATCCTCTTCTTGGTAGAGCTCTATTTCTCTCTCAACATCCAACTCATCCTTGGATAGGTCACATGCCCTACTTGATTCACCACTTTTGAACCGTGTCCTCTTTGAAGAAGTTGATTGCGATGGACTATTCGTGCGCACCATTGTCTACACAATACCATGAAGCCTAGTTAGGGAAATACAAAGCATTCAATCCATAGAAATCAACCTTCAAAAGTCAAGGCTAATCACACAAGAAAGATGAATCAACATGAGCTAAAGAGCACCAGATTAAAGCAAAAAGTGTTCAAAGCATGCACCATACCATTACACAAAGGGATATTACAATATCATCATCATCCCCAAACTAGCATAATTAACACCCCAAAGTATGTCACCCAATCCTCCAACATCACATATATGCAATCAAAGTATGTCACGAGGCTCTTCACGCAGTAATGCCCTACGTGACAAGCCAATCACAGCATGATCACCACCTCATCACAAGGCTGGTTACCTTGTGATGAGAGGCATGACAAGCAAAACCAAAACATTTTGAATGTGTTGTCACATTGCTCATTACGGTGTGACCTTGGACTTGAAGAGCATAACCATCATTCTGAAGTCTTCCGTTAGGGGACCCTTTACCGCATGATTCCATGCGTGAGTACGTGACTATCAGAATCAATCCTTTAAAATTTGTATCACGCCCAAAGTCACATGGTAATGCTTCGTGTGATGATCCAATCCCGCATTCTTCCTATATTTTGACTCTTTTAATTTTTTTTGAGTATTTTGACCTTGCCTTGGTCCCTTGTGCCTAACAAATACAAAAGTACACCAAATTAGTCCTTAACTCAATTTATAGCAATTAGACCATCTTAAGGACAACAATTAAAGCACAAAACTGCTCCAAAATACCCCACAAACATATAGTGTATTTGACACTTATCATTTGTATTTGTACTAATATAAAACCATTTGTTCCCTTCACCATCACCCTCAATAAATTTTCAGTGATTCAATTTTACAACAAATGCCTTTAATTTTATGGTGAGCTATGATTGTAAACTAGGGAGGAATGGTTGTGGAGAACAAGAATTGTGCATTGTAGGTTATAGTATTGCAGACTGAGTTGGACAAGTCATTTATATGTACTACATGCATATATGGTGAATTATATTGTAAAACTGGAAACCAATTTCTCAAAAAGATATCGATACTGTGCACTGCATGGAAAATAGTCACATTCCAATTTTATCCTTACAAATTATATATGCATCGTAGGTTGTACCTTGTGCTTGGATACTTTTCTGTTGTAAATTTTGGAACGATTTTACCCTAATGGTGTTGACCCTTTTGTCTAAATCATAGAAGGTGCCCGTCAATTTGGGTTAGTCTCCATTTTAGGCTCATATAGAAGTTTGAAATAGTCTTTATATATTGTTTCTTACGTTGTGGTTCGAATTTGAATTTCATTAACGAGTGCGTTTACTTCTTGTCGGTTATCATTTTGAAAATGATGTGCCTTCTTACCTGGTCCTAATGTTTGGTTTTCTACTATTCCCAGTTGTATTTCTCATTTGGTTTAATAAAGTTTCGATGTTCCTTTTCAAAAAAAAAAAATAACTTTTATGAGTATTATTTTAACTCTATTACAAGATAGCGCATGTTTTATATTTTTTATCTATTGATTTTCGAAACGTCAATATCTCATCATCAAAATTCGATCATGTAATCTTCCTTCAAAGAGAGCCACATAAGTACCATTTGAGCACGAGATATTTGGTTAGAAATTGGTTATTAGAAATTGAATTGGTCTTGTTCTCAAAAAAATAATAATAATAAATAAAAATAAAAAATTGAATTGGTCTTGCCTGGAAAGCTGAAAAAAGTTAATAATGAAATTTCCATTGAATTTCACCTTGTCTTCACGCGAAGTTTCAGTAGAGTGTATATAAGCAATGTCCCAAAACAAATTATACGCAATGCTCATCATTTCTACCCACCGGAACGTCGCCGGCGCCGGCGTCATATCCACCATCGTACCTCAGCTCGGATTCCGGCCGCCTCCACTTCTGTCTCCACCGTGTTAGGTCGCTATCATATCGTCGTCTACGGCTTGATCCACCGCAGCTAATTATCTAGCTTAGCTTAATTAGCTTGTGCGCATGCGTTAATATAATTCTCCAATATTTTAACCGTTAGTTGACTTTTTAAAATTTCCGATATGATTATGCTGTTGAATGTGGTCCTGCGTGCATTTTAATGTTGATTGATAGGTTTTGTTTGAATGATTTGTGTGCATGGTGAATGAAGATGAAGCTAGCAGGAAAGCAGGCCATAATTGAAGTGCTGTTAGGATCAAGAAATGTAGAGCATATATTCAAGGTAAGCTCCATCTTCAATTCTTTCCTTGTCAGTCCATTTTTTTGCATGTTTGGATGCCTATAATATTTGGTAAATACTTGTTAGCTAATTAGGTTAGTGAGTTTCACTAGGTGAGATTGTAAAAAAAAATATTTGGTAAATTAATTGTTAGTTGATAATTAATTACATTCAAAATGACTTTATCAAAAAGCTAACCGAAAAAGCTGTTTTGAGTAGTTTTTGAATTTTTCGATTTGGAACAATAAGTTGTTGCAAAATGTTAATTAATCAAACACTCATAGTGACGGTTTAACCAAGTTAAAAATTAATAATGATCAAACAGGCTAAAATTGGTTAATAAGCTAATTATGCTACTAATCTGGGACATACTTTTTTATCTTTCATTTGTTTCAGAGTTATATAACTTAGTTTGTTATTATCAATTTTTGTAAATTTGTTCAATCAATTGTTTCAAACATTGCCACTTTCGTCCCTCAATAATTTATAAGTTTTTTTTTGGTTTATTTTAAAGTTTTGTTTGAATTTTTTAAAGATTAAATATCGCAGGCATCTCTCAACTTTTTTTTTCATAACTCAACTCATATATTACGTCGTCAATATATCAAGAATTGAGTGATCAAATTTACGTTTGAAGTGAATTGAAATTGAAATTTCCAAAAATTGATAATGAAAAATATTAAATTGCATAATAAATAACAATTGAGAGGCCAAAAGTTAGAATTTTATCATATATAATTTGGTTTAATTTATACTATTTAGATTTTAAAGTTGTGTTATTTAATTTCAAGAACCTCGGTTGCACAAAAATCAAGTGTAAATAAATAATGTCCCCTTCAATTGAAACATAATATAATAGGTAAAAGCCTGTGTGAGACGAGTAGGATCTTTGATTAATGAGGTAAAAAATTCGACCCATTAATCAAATATTCGATCGGTCTCACTGATAAAGACCCGTGAGACAATCTTACACAAGTGTTACCCAATATAATAAACCATATATACACATACATGCATAACAATATATAATTTACACAACCAACAAAAAAAAAAACAAAAAAAGAAGAAGAAGAAGAGTAAACTTGATATTCATTAAAATACCAAAGATGTAGATGTAGTACATGGCTAAATAGTTCAATATAACTATACATCCAATCTATGTCCAAGTCTTGATGCGTTGAGCTCACGTCCAAGAGCTAGCCCAATATGCATGTGTCGTCAAAGTCTTGAAACTCCTTATTAATGTCACCTACACTAGACAAATCTAGCCCAAAAGTACCTAGCAAAACATATATATATAGGACCATTCAAAAAATGTATATACATATTAAAGATTTAATCTAATCTAATCTAATGTAGCACACCATAACTCTCACTAAAACAAGCCATTCTTGGGTCGCATGCAGTTGCCTGCTGGATGCCACAACGTTAATGTGAGGATTTAATCTAATGTTGTAGCATCAAACATAGAAGGAACAAATTAAAAATAAATGCTCACATAGACAATTCAATCAGTTGAGTCATGTGTGATAGATTGCGATAAAGAGATAGGATCAAGCCATGACAGTCACCCAGTATGGGAGTTACACCATTGTAGTGAATTGAAGCATGTGATCATCTCAACTAAAAGCATAAGCTCATAGTTGGATTGCACAACACGTGTCCTCACGTATGCAGGTCGATTACCCTTTTTTTTTTTTATGAGCTCCAAGCAAAGCATAAGCTCATAGTTGGATTGCACAACACGCCTCCTCACGTGTGTGGACCGTGCGGGTCGATTACTTTTTTTTTTTTATAGGCTCCAAGCAACACGTGAACTATCACTTTTAACATAGAGTTGACCCTGATACCAAACTAAAGCATGTTCCATCTAATTAAAAGTTTATGTTAATAGTTGGCACGTTTATGTGTGTGTGTATATATATATATATATATATATATATATATATATATATATATATTATGGTCAACATAGTGCATGGTCTAGGCTCCTTATAGGTACCAATTAAGCACCCTAATCATTATACCATGAAGCATATATAGACTAATAGACTTAATGGACCACTTTCGGCTTTTGTGGACAACAAAGTAAAAATAAATAAAATAAAATAAATAAAATGGAAAACAAAAACGAAAAACGTCTCACAGTTATTATTTCCTTGCTGGGTTGGGGCGGATTCTAAAATCGAATAATAATTTAGCTGACATGTTTCGGGTTGCGTGTATCCAAATGTTTCTCCAAATCCTTGGTCCTATGTAATAGGAGGGCAATTTAAAAAAGCACGTAATATATATACACTGCAAGCTAGAATAATTTATATATATATATATATATTGCATGCAGGTAGAAGGACATTAATACCTTATTAAAGTAACCTGGACCCATAAAACTATCAGTGTGATGTTGTTCAACATTAATGTTGTCATCAAATGCCGCCTGTTCAAAACAAGCCATTGTTTGGCCATTGTTGCCTGCTGCAAGACCGTTATTATTGTCATTGCTAATAAAACTAGAGGAGGGGTAAAAGTAGTCAAACTGACCTGAATTCATAAAATCACCAATGAGATCTTGTCCAACATTAATGTTGTCATCAAACACTCCCTGTGCAAAATAAGACATTGTTTGGTCGTTGTTGCCTGCTGCAACAACGTTATTATTGTCGGTGCTGATAGAACTAGAAGAGGGGCAAGAGTAGTCAAAATGGCCTTTATACATAAAATCATTATTGATGAGATGTTGTCCAACATTAATGTTGTCATCAAACGCCGTCTGTGCAAAATAATTTGTTGTTTGGCCATTGTTGCCTGCTGCAACAACGTTATTATTGCCGTTGCTGATAGAACTAGAGGAGGGGTAAAAGTAGTCAAAATGGTCTGGATTCATCAAATCATCAGTGAGATGTTGTTCAACATTATTGTTGTAATCAAACGCCGCTGGTACAAAATAATCCGTCGTTTGGCCATTGTTGCCTACTGCAACAACGTTATTATTCTCGTTGCTGATAAAACTAGAGGAGGAGTAAGAGTAGTCAAAATGACCAGAACAATCCTGGATTAATGTTGTGGATCGCCCTAAGTAGGCATTCAAGTGCAGATTATAATTATTTTGCAGGCGAGATATTGATTCATCTCGCACATTCAACAATAATGTTGGATCAAGGTGGCGTCGGATAGATGAAGCTCGGCGGCCACTATTAAACGCTGCGTCTAGTTGACGTTGGCGATGCAGATTCTGCATATAGTACTCTTCATGCCATGTTGCAAATTTATTCCTCCTTTGTTGCTTGCGTTTTAAGAATAGTCTAAACTTCTATAAATTTTCAAATCAAAATGTTAAATAGTGTTGAGCATTATATATATATATGTGCGCGCGCAGTACTCTAATTATATATAAATGTGATATATACACGCACACACAAAACATACTTTTATCAATATTAACCCGTAATAACCTGTCAACATTGTGAATAGATTTTTTAAAAAAAAAACTCAACCCCCCCCCCTCCCCCCACCATTGTGGGTGCTCATCACCATCATTTTTTAATTTTAGTTATAATGGTTCAGCTCGTCAGATAAGTCCAACACCCCTTGGTTTTTGGTTAGGACCAACCCAGCCCAACTCAACCAAAAATAATTAAAAAACCATTTAACACAAATCAACAAGCTCAACAGCCCTGGTGGGTTAGCCCAAAACTCAACGGGTTAGCTCAATTGACATCCCTACTTACATCCAAGAACTGTCAATGAGGAAACAAGTAACATTGTGTTGTGAAAGGCTTTAAGTCACTTGTATCTATAACCACAATACATAGTGATGAACTCTTTCATTCAGATAAGGAGAAGAGTGGAATAATAAATTTCCTGAACCACTATAAATATCTCCCTACTTTATTTTAGTAGTATTTATTTGCTTGTCGATCCATACTAAAAACACTTCACTTATTCGAATAAATCAAACCAAGCTATAAACAAAACTTGGTTGGGCAAGTCAAAGATTTATACTACAAAACTCGCATTTAGGAATCATAACTAGCATTCATTTTCTCCTCCCTTACTTTTGAACATTAGAATCAAATATAAAGAAAACAAATTTTTAAAATTTAAAATTAAAAGGTTATCCTCCATATACTCAATGTGAAATTTTATAATACACACATATATGTGTATATGTTAATTAATTAATTAATTTTTTATTTTATTTTAATTCTAATTCTTATTTACTAGCAAATAAATTGTTTTACTTTTCTCAAAATCTATTATTTATTTATTTGATTCTTAATCCAATTTCTATCATCATGACCCAACCAATTAAATGCCCCGACCCCTTAGTTATTCAATAAAATTCTGCAAGTATTTCTCCTAACGGGTACTAACAAATGTTGGTGTAATTATTTGTTGAAATAAATAGTTCATATTATTTTGATTTTACTATTTTTTTTTACATAATTTTTCCTATTTATCCTCTATTATATTATTGTTTTTCCTTAAGTAATTCCGCATTCCGTTAGTATAAAATATTCTGTTAAGTATTTATTATTTTGACCTTACTCATTGATTTCTATAAAAAAAAAAAAAAAAAAAGGTCTTAGGTTTGAACATCATCCAAATCAGAGTTGGCATAATTGTTAAATATATACTACGAATATGTTAGAATGTATTAAAAAAAATTAATATAAAGTTTAACATAAACTTTGGTCAAATAATTGGCCCGACTAAATACATAGCATTCAAAGTTAAGCATCAAAGATTATAAATAAGGAATCTTGAAAATCATTTTCTTGAATTCTTTTAAAAATAAATTTAGGTTAATTTTTTTCTTCTTTTTCTTTTAAAAAAATTTAATTAATCTTTTTTTTTTGAAGTACTTATTTAAATATAATCATTAGATCTCATTCGCGGATGCCGTGAAAAACTAATAATTTTGTAATAAATTCATAACGATTTTAGTTCGGCTTTTTTGGATCCGTATTAATTACCTCCTAGTTTAGCTATAAGTGAATCATATCATGCACCTACCTGTAAGTGGCTGGCAACATTTTTCACAGTTATTCCGGGCACACTCATCATCTCCAGAATCTTACTTGGCACGGCATCTTTGTCTGCATGCAACAAAATTTAAAAATAAAAGAGGGAGTTGATGATGAGAGAGTTTGTATTGAAATTAGTAGAAAATCTGACTGTGTAGGCCGCCGAGAACTATAATGGCGTCCAAGAATAAGAAGTGAAATAAAGTTGTCCAGAACATGATCAATCTTCTTCGTTCTTAGTCCGCTAATAACCCAACCCTGCCAAAACTTCAGACACGCCTTCAGAAGATCGAGTGAATATAATGCAGATGTATGGATAACTGACACTTAGATAATATATATATTCTTCAATTCGCGTCCCCCTTTTCCACTTCTTAGAGATTTTTATTTTTTTTATTTTTGCTTCTAGAGATTTTGATTAGACGCTATAGAAATCGCCCCTTGACTTTTGAGAACAATTACTAATTTATTTCCAAGTTATTTATTTATTTGTTTAAACTCTTCTTCTGATCTTAAAATAACTATATCCTCCATAGAAATAATGTCATAATGTCAACACATAGCGCACACACATATATGCACAATATCAAATGAGAATAGGTAACCAAGTAAATAGTGATCACTAATTTCAACCCTCATCAATATTGAGCCATTGCAATTATTGTGTAGATTTGACATCATTTGGACAAAAATGTGTCATTTAAAAACCCTAGATAAAAACATGTAAAGTACCAATGTCATTACCTTCTTTTCAAAATCCTATTTGAAAAGAAGGTAATTGGACTACCTTCTTTTATTTTTTTTGTTTGACCAAGAATTCCCAACAAGGAAGGTAATTGCATTGCCTTCTTTTCACTACTTTAAAAGAAGACAATACTATTGCCTTTTTTCCACTCTCAATTTTTAATAGGAAATTTTTATTACTTCAAATTTGTGTTTTAAAATTTTTATTTTATTAAATATTAATTAATAACATAAAATTTTTGGAAAAAAATAATCATATAAACAAAAATTTTAAATTTTTAAATAGTCAAATCGGCTAAAGTGGTTGTCGACTCTAACGAAATAGCCCAGAGTCCATGCGTCTAAGACAACGACAACAACAACAACAATAACAATAATAATGCCACAACCAAATTCAGTACAACTACTAATTATTATTACTGTTGTTATAATTATTATTAAAAAACAAATACCAATAATAATAATATTACAACTAAAAGTATTCTCACTAAATTGTAATAATAATAATACCAAATTTTTTGGATAATAACAATAATAATAATAATAATAATAATAATAATAAACTATACACACCAATTATTATTATTTAATAAAAATAAATATTTAAGTTTCTAATCAAGTATAAACCATAAACACTAATAATACAATTGTGCTATCCTTTTTGCTGCATAGTCTAACCATCCATCAGGCCTAGCATCCAAATATTCTATTGTCAACACAGTGGCCATGTTACGGTACTGCATTTCAATAAATAAATAAATAAAATTTGTACTAATAATTATCATAATTATACCAAATTTTGTGAATAATATCTTAATAAGAATAATAATTTAATATTAATATTAATATTTAATATTCTAAAAAATATAGAATAAACATGTTAACACTACAATGTAATATGGTTAGTTGTATTTAAAAACATGTTAACACTAATTATTACTTTATTAGTATTATTAATATTAACCTAAATACCAACAATAATAATAATTTCGTAATAATAATAATATTATTATTAAAAACAAACAAATAAATAAATAAATAAAATTTGTACTAATAATTATCATAAATAAATAAAATGTGTACTATGCCCATAAATGAGGGAGAGAAGAAGGTGTTGGGAATACCTTCTTCTTTCTCTCTCCTCTGGTACATGTCAGATTTTCTTTTTGATAAAAAGGTAAGCTCATTACCTTCTTCTCAAAAACCCTAATGAGAAGAAGGTAATGAGCCTAGTACTTTACATAATTTTGTCCACCTTTTTGTTTCTACCCATTTTTGTCTCTTCCCTCTCCCATCTACACACTATAGTCAACTACCCCATCAATATTTGGTTGAGGGTTTCAGTAACTAAAAAAAAATACAGGTTAATTTTATTGTTATTGAAAATTTTTAAGAGTGATTTATTTATTTATAATTATAATTACAAACTTAAAGTATTGATAAGATTTTCAATATATATATATATATATATATATATATATATATATATATATATGTATGTATGTATGTATGTATATGTATATATGTATGTATGTATGTATATGTATATATGTATTTATATATATAGAATTCAGTTCGCGTGCGGTTGTGCGATGAGATGAGAGCCATTAATCTTGCCAAAATCAACGTCCAGGATTAACAATGTTTTAAAAAAAATGTGGTGGCAATTTGATCATTTTTTATATGGGTCAAACTTAAGGTGCGTTGTGTTCCTTCTTTAGGTGCGTGATTTCTGTGCTTAAGGTGCGTTAGTTTTTCAGTTGATAACTTAAGGTGCGTATTTTGTTGAAACTTAAGGTGCATCAGTCAAAAGTTTTAGGTGCGTTGTTTTACTTCTTAAGGTGCGTGATTTGTATGCTTAAGGTGCGTCAGATGTGAAAACTTAAGTGCGTTGGTCTAAAGTTTAAGGTGCGTGATTTTAATTTTTTAGATGCGTGGTTTTTTCCTTCTTAAAGTGCGTGATTTGTATGCTTAAGGTGCGTCAGTTGTTAAAAGAATGGTGAAAGAAAGTAACACCAGAAAGAGTACAAGATTGAGTATAGAATTGAGTACATGATTGAGTAGAAGATTGAGTATAGGTTTGACTGTTTGAGTACTAGTTGTTATACGCGTGTTTTTTTTTTTTTTAATTTTCAATGATTTGAGCCGTTGATCTAGATTTGATCAACGACTCAAATCTAACCGCACCTTCGAACCTGAGCGAGTTTCGACACCAGAACTCATATATATATATATATATTCAAGTTTCTTTTAGCTCCTAACGATTAATTTGTCAACTTCCCATCATTACTGAATTACAATAATATGTTTCTATGTTGTTGTTCTTGTTCTTGTTTTATTTTATTTTATTTATTTATTTTTTTGTTGTTTTTATATTTTTGCAATTTCATATATGTGTGTATATATACCCTTTTTGTTTTTCTTCATCTTTTCATTTTTTCAGTTCATACATTAGTATATATTTCTCTATTTCTATGTTGATTTTTTCCTCCAAATTTTATGTGTATAGATGCATGTGTATATAATGCATACACGTGTAATATACGAACCAGAGAAACTCAGTTCATATATAGCGCAGCATATTGTTTCGTATTTTGACAATATTATTTTACTTTTCGATCTCTTTTTATTTAATTTATAATTGCTTTTGAAATAATATAATAAATTTTATTATATTTTCTATATTTTTATGGTGGGTGAGTATGTGTTTTATTTTTAATAAGGATATTTTAGTTATTTAAATGATATCTCTATTTTCTATCCAACCATTGCATGTTCATTCTCATTGTGAACCAAAAACGGTAGAATAGTATTCATATTCTATTTCTTTCTTATTAAAGTTTTATTATACTCTTTTTATTTTTATTCTTTAAATCAAACGCTACATTTGTGGCTAATGTGTTTGGAAATTTGTACAAATAAAATAATCTTTTTTTTTTTTTTTTGGTGCGATAATCTTTTTCTTTCTAATACTACGTTATACATATATACGTAGGTACTAGTTCGCATGGATAGATCCATTACTTAAGATGGAAGGATTCATAGACAGAGAGATAAAGGATTCCGTTGACAAAAGGGTTCTGTGTTTTGGGGGGCTTACATCAATAAACCTAATGGATTCATATGACGATGATTATGATTGGCAAACCAATGAAGGCCGAAAGGTGGAAGATTTTCAACCAAAGAAAGTTAAGAAACACGAAGCAGGAGTCCCGACAAAATAATATACCTTCATCATCTATGTCTAGAAGATTCAAACCCTGATGTTTGATGGAGTTGGTTCTGAAATCAAATTAAAGTATATATTTTATTTTAACTAAAAATATAAATTGATAGTTGTACTTTAAATTTATATATTTTTATGTTCAACAAGCATATAGCTAGATATAGAATGCAGTTCAGCTTTTTTTGCTTTGTCCACTTCATTGCTTGTATAGTTCCATGTGGTATCCATAGTATCTTTTCGACATTCAAATCATGGACTGATTGATCATAGCCAATTAATTCATAACTACAAGATATTACTGATTGTTTAAAAAAAAAAAAAAGAAACAAGATATTACTGATTTATTATTCACGGATAAAAAAAATTTATTACATAGAGATGAAATTATAACCAATTATAATATTTTAAAGTGTACAATTTTATTATAAGATTAATGCAAAAGTATCAAAATCAATATTGTAATATGATTTTGGCGATTATATTATTACAAAAATAAATATTAAAAGAAAAGAAATAGTTTTATTGTAATTATTATAAAAATAAATCCAATGATTCATGTTTTGTTTAATTACCGTACTAATTATTAGACATAGGCAATTATACTAATATATGTGCAATTATACTTTTATACTTTGAGTATATTTCTTTTCACCATATCGCCTTTACTTTTTTTTTTTCTCCCAATCCACGCCATATTTGAATGAATTAATTGTAATTATTACAAAAAACAATCAACGACAAATGTTTAATTGTAATTATACTAATATCCGTGTAATTATTAACTTAATTAACATAATAAAAATTAATCAATTATAATAATATTTGTGTAATTAATTTCTTAATTGTCATTTGTCATAATAATTATTAAGTAATTATACTAATATTGTGCAGGCGTGGTTGTGCGGTGAGAGGAGAGCCATTAATCTTGCCAAAATCAACGTCCAGGATTAACAATGCTTAAAAAATGCGGTGGCAATTTGGTAATTTTCATATGGGTCAAACTTAATGTGTGTAGGGTTTGTGCTTAAGGTGCGTAGGTTTTGTGCTTAAGGTGCGTAGGTCTTGTACTTAAGGTGCGCAGGTCTTGTACTTAAGGTGCGTAGATCTTGTGCTTAAGGTGCGTAGGTCTTGTACTATAGTTAATTCTAGCAATGGTCCCCCGATTATGTTGATTTTCCAAAATTGGTCCTTGTCTTTTAATTTGGACGAAAAAGACACTTGACTGTTGATTTTGTTCCATCATTAGTCCTTCCGTCAAAAGCTGGTTAGATGGACGTCAAGTGGAGTGGTAAAACCGTCTTTTCACATACTTTGCTTATAATACTTGTCGTTCTCCTCTCTATACGCCACGAGTGTTCTGCTAACCAACTGTGAAAACTCAATTTCTACGGAAGTCGTCGTCGTCGTCGATGGCATTGCCGCATCCTAAGCATTTCGTGAAGAACCAAATCCCCGACTCCATACTAAATGATGCGACTCTCAACGCCGCCATCTCCCTCCCCCCAGCCAACTTACAACTTCAAGATTCACAAGTGTGTTTGGCGCATCCGCTCCATGGGGGCAAAGCGTGTCGCTTTGTAGTTCCCGAAGGGCCTCCTCATGGTACTCCCTCGTCATCGTCGATATCCTCTCTACATTCACTTCCGCCGCCCACTGTTTCGTCCTCGGCGACGTCACCTATGGCACCTGCTGCATCGTCGACCACTCATTTGCGGCGCTCTCTGATCTACTGACCTCCTCATACACTACGGCTACAGTTTTCTGGTGCCTATCAACAAGCTAGGGTACTATATTGAGGTAACTGCCATATACACATGATCAAAGCTCAACAGCTTATTTCAAGTTAACGGGCAAAACAATAACCTTATCTATGGAACTTGAAAAACAATAGCTTACATAAAAATGCAAATGCACGGACATATAAAAGTATCATGTAGCTTGGTAAAGGCCTAAATAAAAGGAAAAATTTATCTGTGTAATAAAGAGGTGACTAACAACCTTAATCCTTACTCCTTATTTCCTAGTTGAATAGGTGGTAAAATCTTGCTATCAATGCATACAGTAGTGCAATACCTTGACTAACAGCCTTGATCTTTGTTCGTGGCTTATTTCCCTTTCCTTTTATACTTGCTTGGTGCATGTACTATACACAAATGTATTTTTAAAATGGAAAGAATGTGTTACCCCATTTGTGCATGCCTTCCTTTATGTGCTGTTGTGCTGGTGATTTATATATATCTCTTTTCTAATATTTAGTACTCACTTGATCTCCGAATTTTTGTTGTGGTAATGTATGTATTGACTTGAAAGCAGCATCTGATAGGGTTTGGATAGTAAAAAAGTCAAAGATGGTGTCCTCTCATTTGAATTTAAGAATCTAGAGTTGATGAGTTTCCTGTTTGTATGAGATGGTTGCAGCTGACATGCTAGTGTCTAACAAACTAAGAGAAGGAGAAGAGTTGAATGACATGGTACCTGATCTATATGATGGTGAAGTTGGTCCAGATTTCTCATTGCAACTAGGCCAGGTGACCGTTAGTGATGGCACAATTCTACCCAGTGAATTATTTGGCATATTTCCTCACGCATTTTATACAGGAAAATCATGCAGTATATTATTTGGCATATTTCCAGCCATCTGCATTTGGTAATTATGCAAGGATGCAACACAGTTCAGCTCATAGGTAGGATATTTACACCAACTTTGCTCTAAATCTAGATTAATGAGAACTGTGACATATAACAGGAGCTCTAATTCAAAGACAGACTAGACGAAGCGAGCGAGCTTGGATGAACTTGGCTTTCCTGCTTTCTTCGCCGGAAGCCAGAAGCACACATGTTATCTGGCTCAGCTGGTAAGGTCGTGATGCATGTACTACAACCGGTGACGAATAGTGGATCGAAGCCGCCGACGAAGAAGGACAATTTGAATAACTCACGGATTGCGACACCGGTGAAGTCTGCGACGGACGTTTTTGGCTGCACCCAAAATGTCCTGCTACGTCGTTTATGACTGCAATAGACCAGAATGGAAGAAGAAGAAGGCAATATAATGAAAAGATACTTTTACCCCCATAAATAACGCCTCACTAACTGATTCTAAACGGAAGGACTAATGCCGGAACAAAATCAATAGTCAAGTGTCTTTTTCGTCCAAATTAAAAGATAGGGATCAATTTTGGAAAATCAACATAGTCGGGGGACTGGAATTAACTCTCTCTCTCTCTCTCTCTCTCTATATATATATATATATATATTACCATAAAATTGCCATAATAACTACACGAATGAATTAGAATGATGCAAAGACCACGAGAGTGGTCTATGATCCGCAATAACATAATAGCTGCACCAACCTTTAATGTTAATGAATGATTAGGGAGTCCAGACAATCTCAAACTATTTAGGAATTCAGGACTGTGTACTTTTGATAGATTTTCACCATCTGATTCTGCCTTACACAAAGAGTCACAACTTAAATATATTCGTCATTCTGCAGTGTTCATGTCGCACATGTATTGATTAATTTGATCAGCGACATCTAAAGTCGGAGAGATGATCTCTCGGTCTTCTAGGTGCGACTCATCAAGCATGCCATATCTCGCGCTTGGGAAGGTGTTTTCCGCTATAGTTGCTATGGGATCGAGTCCCTACTTCAACAAAAATTGTGCTAGAAGATCGAGTTTAGACAAACCGTTGTATACAACCACTACAATTCCATCTCTAATGTTTGCAATCGATTTTGAAAACAAATCAACCATTTGTCTATCTTCCTCTTAAGCTAAACTCTGTAGCCTCACGTTCTTTGTGAGCCTGAATACCTTGCAATACGTCCAGAGGTAGGAAGAATTAATATATAGTGGCTCCGATACCTACTGGTCTCTTTACTTTTGGAATAACGGGAAGAATCTATCTAAAATCACCGCCCAGAACTACTGTCTTTCCACCAAATGTCTTTTCAGCACTACCCGGTATGGCGAACCTCAATAGATCCCTCATGGTTTTTTCCAAAGCTTCAAAATAGTGTTTGTGCATCATCAGTGTCTAGTCCCATATAATCAATTTTCTCCTTATTGTAAGCTCAGCAAGGTCACTAACTTGTGATATATTGCACGTGGAATCTTCGTTCAAAGAGAGTGGTATATGATTTAGAACTATCAAGATGCAATGGCTCAGCAAGGTCACTAACTTGTGATATATAGGTTGTTGGTGAATGTAATGAATATGTGTGGATAATCGATGTGCTTGCATATTGCCATTGCATCTTGATAGTTCTAAATCATATACCTAGTTCCACCTATGAATTATGATGGCAGTATAATTCTTTTACCTTGAGCTTTGGGGTCTAATTTTTCTCTTGTCAACGCATCGCTCAACCTCTGATAAGCTTCACAACGCAACGCCTTCCGATGAGTTCTAATGTAGATCAAGCATGTAGCTTCGATCATTGTATATGCATCAACCAAGAATTGTTGGAATAACTTCCTAGAATACAACAATGTGTGCTTCTCATTTACCTTCTCATGTATATAAAATGAGAAATACTCTTTGGGGCTAATTCTTATCCTGCAACCAGGATGACGTTGGGCGTTGGTGTAATACCCCGTATTTTCCTAACATTATTATTTTAATAAATATTCCCAATAAGCTGCGATCGTACATACCGATCACGAACCATAAAAATTTTAAGAGTATGTGTTCTGTCCCGTTTTTCCTAGAAATGGGTTTTTGGGCACCATACTATTAACCTTGAATTTCCTATTCAATTAAATTAGCCCGTAGCAGTGGGAATTTATTTTGATCGTAGCATCGCTGTATTTCGCGGTGTATCGAACCTAGCCCAATTTTGAGTTTTAGTCTGAGATAAATTTTTGGTTTCGAAAATTGTTCTGTTTAAATTATTTTTCTACCGAAATTATATCTGTTTTAACCCATAACAGTCTAACCGAAGATATTTTCCTTACCCACCACAAAAATGTGACAAGTGTCACTTTCTATGCCACATGTCTTCACCCTTATCTCATAATAAATAATATAAAAGCTTTGATCTCCCATTTTCTTCCCATTTGGCCGAAATTGGAGAGGGAAAAGGGAGAGGAAAAAATACTTCATCTTCTTCCTTGAGTTTAAGAAGTCTCATAGCTAAGTTCTTCACAAGCTCATCATCTATTCGGTAAATTTCAATTTTAATCGGTTCAAAAGCTTTATTTTCCTTCCTAGATCTTGAATCCAAGTATAGTTTTCTTAAAATATGTGGTTATGATGTTATATATTTCCTAGGATTTTTAGGAAAATTTTGGG
>CM008339.1:11090917-11101912 GCA_002525835.2 Ipomoea batatas
ATATATATATATATATATATATATATATATATATATATATCAATACGGATAGGTTGCTAGGTACGATCGTGTAGACAACTCTGATGCATTTGAAAATACTTGGCAGTTTATATCAAATGTTGAAAATCAATAAAAATGGAAAAAACCACTACAGAGGCCTGTAAAGGGCTATAGCTTTTGGCGTAAGTGTTAAGCGCTTGCTCCTAATTACATCATTCGAAGATAACTGAAAGTGCATTTAAAAACTCTTGTGGTGACATGGGAAAGTAATGTCATGAGAATCAGGTAGTGCCGGTACATTAAGAATTGTTTGATGGCGCATCCACACGTTCGCACGAGAGACCTATCCCCACGTGAACCTGACTATACATACATACATGCATACATACATACATACATACATACATACATATATATACACATACGCGGGGAAGATAACAAAGCATAAAGTACCTATAAATGTGCAACTTAAAATACATTAAACTCTAAAAGTACACCTACAAAACTACAAAGTGTACACATTCTTTCGTTGTATTTTTGCATATAATAAATTATAGATGTTTTTAATTGTATTTTCACATATCATCAATTGCACTTAGCAGTTTTGTGCGAGCAAATTCACACATGAATGTGTGTATATATAGAGAGAGAGGGAACTTGTGTGATGACGTTGGTGGTTGGGCTTCAATTTAACAATTAAGTTTTTGATTCGAAGATTAGAAAAGATATGATATTGTATTGGGTACGGTGTTTGATGATGATGTTATATGGATAAGGATTCTTCCCTTCGATTCACGGAATCAAACTGTTAATACTTACCATCAAACAAATTAAACAGCACAAGAATGGTGGGTGGGGGGTTTTGGCTTCATGCAAGTGCTACTGCCGTTTTAGTCATCCCTGTGGAAGAATGTCTCAACGATGATGCATCCATGCCTTATGTTAATGTTTGGATTTTTGATATGTATGGCAGCTCAGTTGGTCACAGGGATAAAATTTGAAAAGAAAGAGTAGTGATCGAGTCTTACCAGCGACAGTGTGAGAGCAACCTTCAAAGCGGGGAAACCTCTTTCTTATGTGCAGTAAGTAAATGTCTAGTCTCTGTATTCAATTGAATTACTGTGATTTACACTCTGTCGAGTTGAGGCGTGGGGACTTGGAATTGAGGATTCAATCTTTTGTGAAGAATGTTTGGGTTTCTGTTAGTATTTTATTTGCAAGATATGACAACATTAGGGCGCGCTGATTATCTTTCAATTTCTTACACACTAAAATTAAGAAGGAAATTTCATATTTTAATTTTGGATAAGGGTTTAAGAAGTTTAAGGCATTAAAATGACTATGGAAAAAAAAATTAAGAACCAATTTTAATTTTATATTTGGAAGAATCGGACATATCATATCAAATAAAAAAAAATTACGGTGTCATTTTTGTAATTATCACCAACTTTACTATATAAACTTGAACACTAAAATTTGCATTTCTCAAACTTTTTCAAGGATATGATGCACATTTAGTTGTTACACAATGCATATTTAGTATTAATAAAGTCTACATTTAGTATTAAAACATTATTACACTTGCAAAAATGTGAAAGTGCATTGCACTTAGGGTTTGAATTTTAGAACTAAGAACTAATAAGAGTTGTACTTTAATTTAAAAAATATCTAACGAATTTGAATCAATTAGATTCAAATATACAGTGACATTTTTGCAAATAACACAAATTTTAAAGTATGATTATCAACGGCAAATTATATCATGGACCGTGGTCCACAATGCATTGTGGACCGCGGTCCCAAAACGACGTCGTTTTGATTAATGAAACATACGGATGAATTCGCGCCACTCACTTTCTTTTCATATATACTGCACTTTCTTTTCAACACAACTGCAGTTTCCTTTCAACACAACTGCAGTTTCCTTTCAACACAACTGCAGTTACTTTTTAATATAACTACAGTTGTATATTATCGAATGAAACTATAGTTATATCAAAAAGTAACTGCAGTTGTGTTGAAAAGAAAGTGCAGTATATATGAAAAGAAACTGCAGTATATATGAAAAGAAAGTGAGTGGTCAAGTGTTGTATATATGAAAAGAAAGTGCAGTATATATGAAAAGAAACTGCAATATATATGAAAAGAAAGTGAGTGGCGCGAATTCATCCGTATGTTTCATTAATCAAAACGACGTCGTTTTGGGGACCGCGGTCCACAATATAAGAATTGATTATCAACACTATATAAAGTGCAATTAAACAAAACTACAAAGTGTATATGTTGATAAATTTTGAAAGAGCAAATTGTCATTTTGATCCACTAACTATAGGGGTCCTATTAATTGCAATCCACGACTTTCAAAACTGTTAATTTCGTACCTTAACTATTCAATTTTTATCGGCAAAATTCACCGGAAAATAAAAAATCCTAAAATAATGAGGGTATTTTAGTCATTTCACATCTCTTCCCTTCTTCTCCGGCGAACAACGCAGCTGCTCCCACGCTTCTCCTCCGCCGCCGGAAACCTCTTCCCTCCGTCGCCTCCGGCGACTCCGCCTAGCCTCAAATGTCTCCCAAACGGAAGTTTCGATATGCGCCGATAAGCTTTTTTCCACCGAAACGAAAACAAAAATTTATCTAAAATTTTATTGTTTATGCGCAGGACTGTTATGAACAAATTTCCACCGAAACGAAAACAAATGTCTCCACCGGTAAGCTTTTTCCACCCTTGAACTGTTATGAACATCGAAAGTAAAATTCGACATAATGTATTTTGTTTTGTTAATTTGGGGAAGAAACCGCTGGTCAAAGGTCTCAAAGTAAATTGTCCTTTTTGCCCTTCTATTTAACACCATGTTCACGCTGAAGCTAACGGAGACCAAATTGGCCTAAAATTAAATAGTTTGGGGACCACTTTGGGTGAAATTAAAAGTTAAGGCACTAAATTAAGAAAAAGGCTATAGTCGGAGGACATTTTGGGAATTAACTCAAGACTTCATTATGAAATTAGTATCAAAATTGTTTTTATTTATTTGTCAATAAATTTGTTAGTGAAAGTTCCAAAATATCTAAAGTGGAAGTGAATTAGGATTTTAAGAATTCGTACTTTAATTTATAGGGAAGTTTTTTTCATTTGTTTTAATTTTATGTACTTACAAATTAAAATTCAGTAATATAGGAAGATATATCAATTAGACAATAACATACATTTAAAATAAATGGAAAGAAATATACGAGAAATAAAATTTAATTTTTCTGGAAAAAAAATAAAGTAGGAATTCATATTCTAATGTATGTTTAATTTAATGTAAAAAAATACAAGAATTTCGTAAGAGATTTTTAAAAATCTAAAGTACCAAAAGGGATTTAAATTTCTCATATTATCTATATAGAGTTAATTATTGAAATGGTCCCTTGACTATAGCAAAATTACTAATTTGATCCTTGATTATTTTTTTTTGTCCGATTAAGTTCGTCAATTTTAAAATATATTAACCATTGGTCCTCCATTTGTTTTGTCGTTAGACATCCGTTAACTTGGGACCAATTTGATAATTTCGTTATAGTCAATGGACCATTTCTGTAATTAACTTTTCGGAGAAAATGGTGCATGTGATGACTGAAATGCTCCCTTGACTATCAATTTGGTTCTGAGTTAAAGAATGTCTAACGGCAAAACAAACGGATGACCAAATTGATTAAGATTTTTAAAGTTAAGGGATTTAATTGATCAAAAAATAGTCAAAGACTAAATCAGTAATTTCGCCATAAACAACGCACCATTTCAATAATTAACTCTATCTAGATACTAGCCGCAAACTCCTAACCTAGTAGCTAGAAATGTTGTCCTCGGACCATTGTGATGATTGAGGAGGAGCTACTTAAAATTTTTCAAATTCTAAGAATTGAAAATTTAAGGAAAAAATCATCCCATCTACTAAATATAGGAATTCACAATATCAATAAATTGTTGAGGAAAATAATTTAAATTCATGCAAATTAAACGGGATGTAAAGAGTAAGAGATAGAAAACATCCATGATGGCTTGATTTCTTTATCTACATTTATGATAAAAGTAATTTTTCATAACATTTCGCGATCCATTATTTTTCTTTTGTTGGCTCTCTTTAAGTCTGATGGGTACCAAAACCAACTTCAATGAACAATGGCAAAACCACCGCCCACACAATTGTGTGGATCACGGTCTAAAACGACGTCGCTTTGATGCTAAAAAGAATTTATTTCTTCGCACACGTGTTAGAATAATAAATATTTTTGGGTAAGATAATGTATTTTATGAGTTAGAATAATCTACTTTATGTGTGTTAGAATAATAAAATTTCTAGAGTAATATAATGTATTTTATGAGTTAAAATCATGTATAATGTACTTTGTGTTAGAAATTAATATAATGAAATTTTTTGGTAAGATAATGCATTTTATGAATTAAAATAATGTACTTTATGTGTTAAAGTAATATATTTTATGTGTTTTTGGGTCATAGTCTACACAGCTGTGTTTGCTACTCAAAATGTTGTATATCTTTTGCCTCTACCAAATTTATTTGATTTTAAAATAAATAATTAAAAGTGAAAAAAACACAATAAAATTAAAATTATGTGAAAAAGTAATAGGAAAATTAAAGTAAGTTCACGGGATTTAGGTCAGACAACACAATAATTTGAGGCATGACCTAAATATAAATACTAGAGATAGATGTATATCGACATATTCAGTGTATGTAGTCCTACCTGATTTTATAGTCCTCTTTCTTGCCCTACATTTTAAGCAACAATATCATTCCGTCACTATCATGATGCATGCGATATGTATGGTCCATATATATACACACGCTCTCTCTCTCTCTTTTTTTTTTTTTAAAGCACAAATCTCATTAATTAATCTATGAATTTATGTTCTTAATTTTTAAAAATAAATATTACATTTTTAATTCCAATAAGTATATAATTTATTTATTTATTAAAAAGAAAAATATTTATGAAGTACAAAGTCTAAAATTGGGGATCACATCCAAATGGGTATATATATTTTGAGATTGGTTGAGATAACATATAGATAATAAGGAAAATAATGGGTCAAAAGTATATATTTGAAATTTAATCTTGGCTCTCACCTTGGTCCGTGGTCTTTTGCTTCTTCCTGCCCCTTAGAATTGTTCATCTTGTGAGTTTCCCCATTATGTTATTTGTATGAATTGTGAAAAAATGATTCTAGGCCTTGCAATTATGGACACGATCCGTTAACACGACCCGAAACCGGACACGAAAATAACGGGTTAGTGTTTGGCCTTAACGTGTCCCCGGTCGTTAACGGGTTGACCCATTAAGAACCCGTTATGTTTCGTGTCTTAACGGGTCAACCTGTTAAACCTATTAAGAACTCGTTTAACCCGTTAACATTATCGTGTTAACCCGTTTACACGAACCCGTTTACAACACGCTAAGAACTAAGGATGAATTTACTAAATTAGACCAAGATCCTACACCAATTATTGATGTTCAACAATCTGAAAATTTGAATTTTTATTATTTTCAATTTTATTCTAAAAACTAGTATGAACTTCTTTAATTATGAGTTTTGGATGTTATTTTATCATTGTATGAATGTTATAAATTGAATATTTTTTTAGTTTGTTTGATGGATTGAATTGTAGGTTTTATTTTTTTTAATATGATTTAACTTTAAATTTTAGTTTTTTTAAAATATATATATATATATATATTAATAGGTTTAGCGGGTTTAAACGGGTTTCGTGTCATATCGTGTCGACACAAATCGAAACTTGTTAACAAAACGTGTCTATCGTGTCAACCCGCTTAACCCGTTAACAAATCGTGTTCGTGTTAAAAATTTGAACCCGTTAACCTTAACGTGTTGTGTCCGTGTCGCTATCGTGTCGACCAGTTAACGAACCCGTATACACGAATTACCAGGTCTAAATGATTCTGACTTAAAAACTGAAAGATAATATGTACTTGTATATTTATATCAATAGGATTGATTTTCTTGATTAAATTACTGTTTCAAAATAATATTTAATTGATTGCCTTTAGTACATTTCATTTTGAAAATCTATACTACTAACAAAAAATACACATATGACAGTTTAATTATGCTAAACTGATAATTGCACAGATCAATCGAATTTTTTTCACCCGTGTGTTGCGTGGAATAGATTTGTTATAATATTTTAAGAATATTTGGATCGATATACAATTATATAAATTATAACAAAGAATATATTATATAATGTAATTGATGAAATGGATTGGATCGATTATGTTTTCTGATATTATCTTTACTTGAATTCGAGCAAATAATTGTGCAATTACACGTGCGATGCACGGATGAATTTTTATTATTATATATTTCGATAATAAAATTAAAGATAAAATTATAAACAATTCTAATATTTGAAAGTGTACATATATAAGATTAGTGCAAAAGTATTACTTGATTAATTGAATAATATATGACTCGTTCAGTCGTTTGTATGCAATTATCTTAAAAATCAATATGTAATATAATTTATGTAATTATATTATTACTAAAATAAATAAATATGGGAAAAAAAAAGAGAGAAAATTTAATTGTAATTATTACAAAAATAAATCTAACTACCCATGTTTAGATTAATTATCATAATAATTATTAGACAATTATACTTTTATATATTAAATATATATCCTTTCACCATATCACATGTTGGTTCTATGGCTGCGCTACAACCATTTCGGCTGGCCAACACTACCATAAAACTTAGAGGAAATATTCGAACACAATACGAGAATAATTATACTTGTATTCAAATCGAGCTCTCTTTACAATGTGACCCCAATGGGGTATATTTATACAAGAATGATTAGCATATATTATGGAATACTTAACAAATATAGTTTAGGAAGGTAATTTTGGAGCTTTCTAATTGTCATAGAAGTTACCAAATCCCTTTTTCATATAATATCCCCGAATTTCGCCCATTTCCTAATTTTAGGGCTCACTCAGTCGGGCACCACCTCCTGACTGCTTGCAGAAACTGAGCCACACGGCCTCCTGCAAATCTAATCTATTATTAAAAGTGGACCCCAATATCACATCACTTCAGGAACGGGGTAGCCTTAGAAAAGAAAAAAATATTTTTAAAAAAAATTCCGTTATACAAATGCCACATCATTTTGCCAATCCCATATTGGCAGGAATGGGACAGCCTTAGCTTCATTGTTAGAAAGTTTGAAATAGAAGCAAAAGCTTTATTTTAACTTTTTTTTTTATGCGGCACCCCTAGTGTAGGAAGATCCATCTGTCGATAAGGTAATCTCTCCTCAATATCGGGTTAGATCTTTGTGTTGGGCCAGGTTCACTTCATGTCCTCTACTCCTCTAGCATGCATGGGTCTAATGTATCCATCAATAGAGTTTTTCAGAAGAAAAAAATAGAAGTTGTTGCGACATGATGCCATGTTGAACAATTATTTTGATTTCAATTGTGTTGATAGTTTTGTATAATTGTGAAGTTTAGAGTATATTATTTTGTTAATGTGAATAGTGTATTGTATAGTTTGTTGGGTTAGTTTTGCAAAATTATGTACAGAAATTTTAAATAAAAAAATCATGGGATTTTAAAAATTAATTTATTTATTAAAAATTGTTATCTCCTACCCTTTCTTTTTTTTTTTTTTCCCTTGAGAAATGGTTGCGGATCTTTAAAAAAAAAATTTGTGATCATTACAAAGAAGGTCACGGTCTCACGGCTGTGTTTGACAGAGTTTATTTAGGAGCTTATAGCTTATTTTAAGCTACTAATAAGCTATAAGCTTTGTTTGGTAATGTCTCAAAATAAGCTAGTAGCTTAAAATAAGAGCTTATTTAGCTTTTCAAAAATAAGCTAGTAGCTTCTTAACTTTTTTCCATCTTTATCTTTATTATTTTATATAAATGACATCATTTATCCCTCCCAATTAAAACTCTTTTGGCCTTTCTTCTTCAATATGTTTCGTTGTAATTTTAAATTGATATTTATGTTTGAACAATAATTTTTGTATGAACTAATTTTATGAATTATAAACACCTTGTTTTACTTTATAGGCTAAAGTGTCATCCTGCATCATGAACTATATTGGATTATTCATGTCACACCTTAAACTTTCATAACGTCCATTTCGATACACAAACCATTAATTTTTTTCATCTAGCAATTTTTACAGGTTACCTACAAGTTATAGGTAATCTATGGCTCTATGCTGACTTGGACTTTTTTTTTGTTTTCTTCTTTCTTTTGTTTTGTTTTTTTTTTTTGAATTTTTTTGAATTTTTTTGTTTTCTTTTAAACCTTTTCTAGCCCAACAACCAGTACCAGAACCATAAAATAATAATAAAAAAAATTTCTTATATTTAGGCATTTAGATACTGGCAGAGTAACTAAATATATATATTAAAAAAATTATATTTAGCTACTACCAGTAGGCAGTAGCCAAAATAATAATTAAAAAAATTTATAATATGTTTTTATAATAACAAAACATATTATATATAATTATATATACTAAAAAAAAAAAAGAAATTCCGATTGAATCAGAACCTTTATATAAGGTTTTGGTTATGGTTTGTGTAACCTTGGAACAGTGAACCGGCGGTTCCGAACCGGAACGAACCGCGGTCACCCCTAGGAAGGTCGTCGGTGGACTCGGCGCACACTGCCGCAAGGGAAGGGAGGAGCAGTGGATTGTGGAAGGGCTGTGGTGATTTGGTCTAGTGAGGACTGGTCCGGGTGAAGGCACAGGGGAGGGGCAGTGTGAGGCGTTGATTTTTGGGGTTTACTTAAAAATTTTGGGTTGACTTAAAAAGAAGATCCACATAAGTTAATTACCTGTGCCATGTCATCATAGTAACCTGGTAACCTATAAAAAATGCTAGATGAAAAAAAAAAATTAATGGTTTGTGTATTGAAATGGACGTTATGAAAGTTCAAGATGCGGCATGAATAATCCAATATAGTTCATGGTGCGGAATGACACTTTAGCCTTTTTTATATTTTATTAAATTATATTAATTTCATTATTTTATATTTTAATACGTAAACAAACCTATTTAAATTTAAAACTATTTAACTTTTATGAAGATGTCCTTTTTAGTCTTTTTACATTTATCAACTTATCAAAAAATTAATTTTACCAAACACTTTTAAGTATAACAGCTAGCTTAACAGCTCTTCAGATTTTAGCTTCGAGCTTATATATATAGCTTTTCAACTTTCAGCTACTGTTTCAGTTAGGTTTGCCAAACATAGCCCACATATACCCATTTTTTTTTTTTTTTAAATAATGATATAAAATTCGTGACCCTTTTATGGAAAAAAGGTCACGGATTTTTGACTTTCTGTGGCCGAACACAAAGGATCGTAGGAAACTTAAAGCTTTTCGTGACCCCCTCATACGCAACCCTTATACAAGGGTTGCAGATTCTTTTTTACAACGGTCGTTGATTAGCATTTTGTACTAGTAAATCTTAAGTTCAGATAAGTAGATTATATTGATATAAGAAAATGGAACGAAATGGAGTAAATAGATGGCGGTGACTAAAATAAAAAAGGAAAAAAAAAAGTTACTAATTAAATATTCTCATACTGATGAGCATATACCTAACCTGAGTAATATCCTGCTTCAGAAAGTATGATCCCGTGACTAATGATATAAAAAGATCAGAATAAAAGAGACAATTTTTCTCCAAGCCAAGAAGGTGCAACATCTTCATAATGATGTTTTGTAAGTTTGTTAAATGGTGGATATGATTGTGATTTTTATATATAGTGAATTTCTTATTCCTAAATGCTATATATATATATATATATATATATATATATATATATATATATATTGTCAATGATTTCTATGCCATAAGATACATATATAATAATAAGATTGGTACACACTACCAATTATTTCTGCCACGAAAGATATAATTAGTTGATAACATTAACTGATTTTAGAGAGGTGTTTGGTAAATTAGCTGTTAGCTGATGATAGCAGTTTGATATAATTCTTTTTCTCAAAAAATTAATTGAAAAAGTTGTTTTGAGTGGCTTTTTGAATTTTAGCATTTTGGAGTTACAAAAAGCTCATTAACCAAACACACACATTGATTTTTAACCAAGTCAAATAGCTAATAGTGGTTAAATAAGCTAAAATTAACTGATAGACTAATTATTTTACCAAACAGGGTCATAGTTATCGCATATAATATGCCCACATGCTTTTATTTATGTGTAGCAAGTAGCAAAAGAAGCAAGTGACCACTTAGAAAACATATGATAAAATCCAGTGTACTGCTAACGTTGTGAGCAGATGATTGATGTTATCCTGCCATCATTATATTCACTATACTTTTGGATGCCACAAAAATAAAATAAATAGCACAAGTGATGATGGTGCAACAATATGTGAGCCCTCCACTACCTATTGGTGTATATATGTAGTCTCTATCGAAATCATTCCACAAGACCACAACAATCAAACTCAATTTGTTTTATCTTAGATTCTTCCTCCACTACAGGAGCAACAAAAAATAAATAAATAAATAAATCAAATTTACCTTAAAAAAATTCATTAGTATACTTTTGCAAATTTATATGTATTAATTTATCAATAGATTTCCGTAATGAAAATATTGAAATCTATAAGTATTTAATAAGTTGTAGTTATTTAATCCTTTACTCAATCTGTAGGTTTTTTTTTTTCTTAGTGAGTGGTAGACAATAAAGGAAAATAAAAACAAAAACAAAAAGATTAGTAGCTACTAATCCAACTATGAACTTGTTTGGTAAATGACGATTGGACCGAAACTTAATTATTTTGACTAATTCAACGTTTTAACTAAGTTAAAATATGAGAAAAAAATATTTGGTAAACAATCTATTTGATTAACTTTTACACCCAAAAAGCTGAAAATTGAAATGCATTTCACTTCAGTGTTTCGA
>CM008339.1:11246071-11259333 GCA_002525835.2 Ipomoea batatas
GTACGCTAAAGAATGTTGATTTTTTTTATTTTTTTTTTTGTATTATTAGAAAAAATCATAATCATTATATAAAGTGTGTATTAATTTTTATTTTATTTTATTATATTCGGTTAAATTAAAGAATAGAAATGTAATAACATTCAAAAATAAAATTATCCTTTACATTAATAATAATAATAATAATAATAATACATTATTATTATTACTACTACTACGTTATGATATATCCTCTACTAGTGCATCGATCTCACTTTATGCCACTTAAATCAATCGTTATATTGTGGACCATAGTCCACAGTGCGACTAAGGTCCACAGTGCACTGTGAACAATAGTTCAATATACAGAGTTTGACTTCATAAGGTAAATAATTCATGTTATAATGCGCATAATTATATAGCTGGGAACGCATAAACACTTAACATAATACACATACACATTATGGAATTGAAATTTATAATATACAGAATTATATAGATAAAGATACATAAATTCATAACATAATACACATGCTATGTATGTAGTTATTTTAAAATATTGTGTTTATGTGTGTGTGTTATGTGTCATTATCTATATAATTCTGTGCATTATAAACATGAATTATGTATATTATAAAGTTAAATTTTGTATATTGGACCAGAGTCAACGTGCACTATAGACCAGGGTCCATGATATAAATTGCCCACTTAAAAATGCTAGGCGGTATAAAAAGTTATCAACACTAGTCCGATAGGCCTACTATAAACGAAGCCTGTTAGATCAGGCCCATAGAATGAACATGGAGAGTTGGAGACAAAACGCAATTATAATCCAAAATTAAGGTTTTATTGTACTTTTAATCCTTAAAATAGGGTTTTCAAAAAAAAAAAAGTTCTTAAAATAGGTAAAAATGAGACATGGGCGAGTCGATTTAACCCCTAATTATACAATAAAATTGATATTGTGATTCTTCTCAGTGAAGAGGATATGCATTAAGTAAACCTTAAGTCTCTTTAATAATTCACAAACCACACAAGAAATGTAAGTAGCTTTCAAGTATAAGATTTATACTACACCTGGCCCACTTTAGCACTGTTTTCAGAACACTCTTTTTATCCAATTATTAGTTTTGCCTTAAATTTTGCACATATTTAAACCACTATTACCAACAGACATGTTGACTCTTTTGCAACGTTCTGTACAAAATAGTCACAAAGATTTTAGCAAACAGACTCAAACCATTATTGGGAGGGATTATTTCAGAAGCTCAGAGTGCATTCATACCAGGAAGGCTGATTACAGATAATGCCCTGGTAGCTTTTGAGACAAACCATTTTCTGCGCATGAAAAGACAAGGAAAGCAAGGTTTCGGTGCCCTCAAGGTGGACATGAGCAAGGCATACGACCGGCTGGAATGGAATTATATCCTTGCAATTCTAAGGATAATGGGCTTCAGTGGTCACTGGATTGATTTGATTAGGTGTTGTTTAACAACTGTTGAATTCCATATTCGGGTAAACAACAATGAAGTCGGTCCTATCGTTCCGAAACGGGGCATTAGGCAAGGAGACCCCCTCTCCCCATATCTCTTCATCATTGCCTCAGAAGGACTAAGTGCAGCGATTGAGAAGCAAGTCATGACAGGCCAGGCAACCTCCATGGAGTCAAAGTTTCAAAGAAAGCACCAGTTATATCACACATGTTATTTGCAGACGACTCATATTTGTTTTTCCAAGCAAATGAAAGGGAGAGTTATGTCATAAAAAACATTCTAGAAGATTATGAGAATGCATCTGGCCAGATGATCAATCTTAGCAAATCAACTATCACTTTTAGTGCAAATGTGGTAACGGAGGATCAGGACAATCTGGCAAGGATTTTAAGGGTACAAAAAGAACTGGGTGGCAGAAAATATCTGGGTTTACCATCTCTGGTGGGCAGGAATAAAAGAGAAGTTCTAGGATACATCAAAGAAAGAATTGTGTCTAGAATTAATAGTTGGAACATCCGTTTTTTTTTTTTATCAAGAGCAGGGAAAGAGACTCTTCTTAAATCCATTATCCAAGCTATACCGTCATATGCGATGAGTGTTTTCTTGCTACCGATGGGTTTGTGCGAGGAGATACAGAGACTCATGAATGCTTTCTGGTGGGGCTGCACTGAAAAAGAAGGAAAAGGAATCAGATGGATGGCTTGCGACAGACTATGCATCCCTAAGAGATACGGCGGCCTGGGTTTCAGAAATCTTAGGAAATTCAATCTTGCTCTCCTGGGGAAGCAAGCATGGAGAATAATTCAGTACCCCAATTCCGATCCCTTATTGCAAGGATTCCTAGAAGCAAAAATTGGAAACTGCCCGTCATTTGTCTGGAGAAGTATCTAGGAAACTCAACCTATCATTTCTAAAGGAGTGCGATGGAGAGTGGGAAACGGGAAATCCATTAATATCTGGACTCAACCTTGGGTTCCAAATACGGCTGACGGGAAATTGCGAACCGAAACCATTCCTCAGCTGGGGGATACAATTGTAGCTTCATTGCTGAAAGTTGATGATATGAAATGGGAGGAAGAGATACTATATGATTTATTTGAACAAGGAGACGTTGAAAGGATCCTGAATATCCCCTTATCCAACAGAGATACACCAGACTACCTTTATTGGGGGTGGGATGAAAAAGGGGATTACTCGGTCAGGAGCTGCTACCGAGCTCAACAAGCAGCACATATACAGACCGAAGAGGCAAAGTGGACTAGCATGTGGAAACTAAAAATTCTTCCAAAGGTCAAGAATATGCTATGGAGAGCATGTACAGATTGCCTACCTACAGCTGAAGCTTTATGGAAGAAATTTGTGCCTTGCAGACTTGAGCGCATTCATAATGATGCTGACATGGAATCTACCCTTCATATTTTTGCAGAATGTGAAGTTGCTAGATCTTGTTTCAGGGTGGCGAAGTTAAGTATCCAAATAGAGGGCTTCACAGATTTTAAAGAATGGTTTGGGCATAACCTCTCTTCTTTATGTACTGAGAAGCAGAATATGCTAGCTATGTTATGCTGGGCTCTATGGGAAGCTAGGAACCAAAAAATTTGGAATAACATCAATCTAACCCCCCGAGCCATTGTTGAAGGCGCTAGATCTCTCTGGACAAGTTGGTCAGAAGCACAAGTCCAGCCTCCTAAATCTTCCCAACCGTCTTTTGATCGACAATGCAGATGGAATAAGCCACAGTCTGGGTGGATAAAAGCAAACGTAGATGCAGCTCTGAAAACAAGCATGAATCGGATGGGTTTCGGCTGTGTCTTAAGAGATGAGAATGGGAGCTTCATAGCAGCAAAATGCACACCCTGGAAGGGAAACTTTCAAGTCAAAGAAGCAGAAGCCATCGGCGTGAGGGAGGCTCTTAGTTGGATCAAGCAAATGGGTTATTCATATGTTGAAGTGGAAATGGATGCAGCAAACGTCTTACAAGAGATTAACCACCCTTTTATGTTTTCCCCGACTAGTATTTTAATTCATGATATCAAAGAAATAGCAAGGTCTATACCCCAAGCTAATTTCTCGTTTGTAAAGCGTTCAGCGAATACGGTAGCTCATGAACTTGCTAGAGTTGCTTGTTCTATGTCTGAATGTAATGTTTGGTTTTTTAATCCCCCTCTTATCATTTTCGATAGTTTGAGGCAGGATATGAATGAATGACGCTTTTTCTCTCAAAAAAAAAACATAAATTGTCGCATGAGACCCTCAAATTACCGGCCCATAGTTTGGGGTAACATTATAAATAAATGAATAATTAACCTAACATTTAATTAATTGCTATAATTTCATTTTTGTTTTTAAAAAGAAAATTTATTATTGCATCATTTTGGGTGGTTCATAAAAATTATAAATTGTTTTTAATCCAATCCATATAAGTAAGAAAAGTCTTTTTGGGTGGTTCATAAAAATCTAGTAGCCCTAGATGTGATGTAACACGCCAAGCAATCATTTACTTATGAGTGTCAAAGTGGTTGACGTCTTGATGCCTGTATATTGGTCCTAAATCGCATTGCAGTTGAGTAAGGGCAAAAGAAATTGAGTCAGTGAAGAAGTTGGGCTCATAGGCTTCGTGGGTTAGCTCGCAAGTCAATATTATTTTTTGTTAAAAAAAATATGAAATGTTATAGGTACAGTATTGTATTTATATTGTCATATACTTTTAAAACATTTATACTTTTTAAATCAGTATTATTATTCGTTGTATATATAAAAATTAGTACACTTTCATTTAAAAATATAAATGAATATAAGTTTTGATTATGGAAAAAAAAATCATTACCATTAAAATATAATGCATATATATTAAAATTTATAATTTTTTATTTATTTAAATATATATTAAAGTATAATAAGTCATGCAATATAATTATTTTTTTAAATTATAAACTAGCCAACAGTTTTCAAAAAAAAAAACTAGCCAACATATCAGGCCACCAAATTACCTGGGGTGAGTTGGGGCTACACAAATTTGGCCTACAAAATTCTAGTATGCAATGAGGTGTACCAACCCGCTTTGACACCTTTATATTTAATCCGCACATTAATTAGCTTACATGTGAATGTATTTTAATGGTGACATGGTGTGCCATTAAGGCCTTGCCAATTGTTTGTACCAAAAGGTTATGATTTCGACTCTTATCTCTTAGTTGTGCTCGTCACACTGAATTTTTCTATTGTAATTTTCCTTTCTTGTGTGGTTTGTAAGTTATTTCACATGAGCAAAATTTACCTAGTACGTATCATTGAATATTAGCTGCGAATTCCATCGCCTAAAAAAGAAAAAAGAAAAGTTAACAAAATTGGGCTACATAATTGTACATTGATTGAAACTCTCCCATGTTAACTAATGACAGAATACCAACTCATTTGACTTTTTTAATAATGCTGTTTAGCAGTGTCACTTTTAACACAAAATATTTCACTTGACAAATTGAAAGACGTGAAGGAATTCAATTCTTTTCCACTAACATCTTTTTTACTTTTGTGTTGAAAATTATATATTGGCTAATTAATTTCATTTGTTCTGTCTACTGCTTTAATTTGGACATAGAGATCCAAACGTAATTGTTTCCTAATTTGATGTCTACCAAACACACCCCTAAGGGAGATTAGGGATCTTGTTTAATTTGCTCTTTTACTCTAGTATTGTCCAATATAAATTCTCCGTGTAACATATTAATTAATTTTTTACTTTTTAGTAGTTTTAATTAGAGAAACATATCAATTGATTTAATTCATTGTTATGAAGTTGTTAAAAAAATATGTGATTTTATCAAGTAATTTTTTTTATTCTTGTTAGGACTCGAACCCATAACTCGACTCATATACCATTTGCAAAAATCAAGCACTTACTACTACATCAATAGTTAAAGTAACATAATTAATGACATTACAATTGGAGGAAATCAATACTCGGAATAACATGGAGACATGCTATATTGCTAGTTATAGTAAGTCTCTCCAATAATTTGAGGTATTAAAAAATAAAAATAATAAAAATAAAGCTGAGGTTTGATTTTCAAGTGTCATCTCCACTATTGTAAATTATTGTGATGTTTTGACAAGTCCCACTTGTTAATTAGTTGTGAACATATAACATTAAATGAAATTAATGAAGTTTATCATGCATAACTACTTTCTCAACCTATTAGAGAACCACTGAGGCTGGAACACAAAGTCCTTGGCAGCTATTCTGATATCTAATATTTTATCAAATTTAAAAGTGAAATACAAATATAATGAATAATCTTCCGGCCTATTTTAATTATGTTAATTTCCCAAATAAAATATATGCATGTGTAACACATCTAATATAAATATTATTTATATTGCCAAAAATTCAAAGACTAATGTCATTTTTCATGTCACATATTGTACCCAAATGATGGATGGAACCTAACATAAATTTAATTTAAAAGTCTCTTTAGTTTGAAGTAATTGACTTATTAACTTTAAAATTTAGCCTGGAATTCCATTAATTACCTGTAAATAAATTATTGTCACTAAAATAGGATCTCATTTGTAGGAGTCTAGAGCCAAACATAGTCTGCCAACTCATAATATAAAAGCAATCATTATACTTAGGACCATGATCCACATTACGGTTTGGACAGTACCATTGACATGAAGATTTATTTTTAATATACTAAATATTTATTTTTAATGTACTAGATATTCATATTTAAAAGTTTATTTTTAGTGCACAAAAATTTTATTTTTAATATATTATCTAAAATTGATCTATAGTATATTAAAAATAAACTTTGAATATATTTATTAATGGTTTACCTTACAAATTCTATATTAAAATCTTTATATATATTTTGATAATAATTTTGTAGTCAAGTGATATAACAACTTAACTGCTTAAGTTTGTAGTGTTAGAGAATGATCAAGTGCACATTATTAGGGTGTGTTTGGTTCGCACATGAGAATCAGAATTATGAAAATGAGAATCAAATACTTGGTAATGGTAATGAGTTTAATTTGGTGAAAGTATTTTGCATGTTTGGTAGTATGGTGGAATATGAATGTATGAATAAGAACCCATCTCACACACAAATTTAAAAAATACTACTTGGACTCCGAAGTTATGTTGTCTACTTTTACTCCCTCACACACAAATGTGATGTTTATACCGTCTTTAGGACCCACATGATGAAAATAACTTATCATATCTTGTTACGTTAGGAGTAAAATTGATGGTGTAGAAAATGAAAATTCATGTAATAGAAATCGTATCATTTCAAGTAAAAAAGAAAACTCAATGCACTTGTGACTCCCGATGTGACATTATGGTCAAAAGGAAATTTCAATTTTGATACGGAGTACTATATTTAGCATTATTGTTAAATATTTTGTCCCCAAATCCAAAGAATTAATTGACCATATGCATTGCATTTGAGTGTGCAATATTGATGGGGATGATTTGAGGATCAAGTTCAGTTATAGAGCCTTGTTTAGCAACTATGCGAAAGTTATTGCTAACTCCTTGTCTTATACTTAAATGACTAAGGATTCTGACAATTCGTCTTTTGGTTACAGTGCCTTTTATAAAAATAAAAAAATAAAAAAAAAAATAAAAAATGAAAGTCTTTTGATTATATCAATTATATTTAAAAGATTATGAAAAAATGTCATGTGTAAAAGTACCATGTCCTCCTATTTAACATTAGGATTATGAATATCATAATATGATATATATTACTTTCTTTTGTTCATGGAAATGTGAAATTACGGTAAGAAATGTGATATTTCATTCATTTCAAGACGTTTTTAATTCACTTTTTGTAATAATAATGTAAATCACATTCATTTTATATTTTTATATATATTATGTGAATACTCGAGATTGTTACATTACTTCAAAATATCCTTAAGTCAAACTTTGTTTGTTTTTTTTATAAATAAAATTAATATATTTCACATGACTTTGTTACGCTACCTTCATCTAGCTTTATGAAAAACGATATTTTTTCCTTTTGATTTTTCCCCTTAATGTTCATCTTTTGACGTGAGAATAAAATTATTTTAATTTTTTTTTACTATTGTGAATTAGTTGACATATCCAAAATTGAAAAATAAATTTACTTATTAATTAAATATAAAAATATCTAATGAAATATTGTAACATTAAAGAGTGAAAATTATGCATTATTTTAATATTCACAATAGATAATAATTGCTAGTTTTTTAATTTTAAATTATTGATAAGTGCATAATTTTTGCACTTTTGCATCATTCTTTTAGTTCATTTTGTAGGCTTGTTCTTGACTTTAATGCAATAATTTTTCAAATCTTAAATATTTTGATTATCTTTTGAGGCTAATCCATATTTTTGACGTATTTGTTGGTTAAGGTGTTAAAATTGGGTAACTTATAAAGTTAAAGAAATGGTTAAAACCCTCATTGATGAGTCTAAAATAAGTATTTTGAATGATCTTGATCATATGTGCAAACCAGTGCAAAAATGTTGTCAAAGTGTTCAAAGTTGAAAATTTCATCCAAAATTATCATTGCTTAGTATTTTGATCATAATTCAATGTAGAAAAGATCTAATTGGAATTCTTTCAAGTTTCAATAGCATTGGAGAACCAACTTAAAGGACTACAATTCTTATACAAACTATACATTCCAACTAAGAAGTTACATGTGGGTAAAAAATAGCTTGAAAGTTATAACTGTAGCATAAATTTTTCACTGTGACGAGAATGTTTCCCCTTGCAACAATAACTCTGCTATAAAATCAATGTTTTTTCTCGTCGTAGTGACAATATTTATCGCTGCAACGAGTCTGGATTTTAGAAACTTCTAAATCTCATCGTCCAATAATGTCGATTTATGGTTTACAAAATGCAATTTTGGCATCATGTAAAAAAAAGAACTATAGAGGGACAAATTTAGAGTTTAGACACTTAAATTTTAGAGAGAAAATCAAACCATGAAGCTTTGGGGCCGTTTACTAACAATTTTTTTTTCTAATTTTCTAGAAAATTTAAAATTTTGAGAAACAAAAAATTAAAAATGCATTTACCTAGATATTTTTTTCATTTTGAAAATTGAGAACCTGTCTCTATTTAATAGAAAATCGGGAACAATCTTAAAATACGTTTTCTTATTTGAAAACGTGCGTGAACAGTGCATAACAGTAAAAGGTTCTTATTTAATACTAACAGTAAAAGGTTCTTATTTTTTCTTATTTAATACTAACAAAAATTTTTCTAATTTTCTAGAAAATTTAAAATTTTGAGAAACAAAAAATTAAAAGCGCGTTTACCTAAATATTTTTTCATTTTGAAAATTGAGAACCTGTCTCTATTTAATAGGAAATCGGGAACAATCTTAAAAGGCGTTTTCTTATTTGAAAACGTGCGTGAACAGTGCATAACAGTAAAAGGTAGATGAGATCTTTTATTCGATTCCTACCGGCATCAGTTTGTCTTTCTTCTTCTTCATCTACTCCGTGTACCAGAGACGGCTCCTTTCTTTCTTCTTCTTCATCTACTCCGTGTACCAGAAACTACTCCAAAGCCATCCAGAGGCGGCTCTCCTCCAATCATCCATATACCAGACGGCGGTCAGTTCACTCCCAAGACGGAGTCACCAAAGTCATTTGTTGGATCGTGCCCATCACCTCGCTCTAGGGTAAGCCTTCATCTCAATTAGATATGAGAATTAGATATGTGTCAACAACATCAAATGCTACAAGTGCGTGAAGACATTCCAAATGTAATATGGGCAAATTATAATAATTGATGATGTACTCAATTTTATTCGTAATATCATGCTATTTTCATGAAATAACTTACTCTTAATTAATTGTAAGTCATTTTATTTATTTTAAATTTTTGTCTATATATATATATAGTACATAATTAACTTACTAAGTGAAAAATAAATTTCAAAAATCAATACTGATAAACAAGTTTTTAAAATTGAAAACAGAAAATAGAAAACAAAAAAACTAAAACAGGAAACAGAAAACAGAAAACAGAAAATTGGAAAACGTTAGTAAACGTAGCCTTGGAGTTTGGTCTCAAGCATAGCAAGGATGGGAAGGAAGATAACCAATCCTTAAATTTTCTTATTTTTCTCTTTCTTTTATTGTTATAATTGAGATGTTTGCTTTGAATCTTCGTGATTTCTTCGTCATTTTGAGAGAATAATTTTTAGTAATGGTTTAATTTTTGTGAAAATTATTCATGTAATTTATTCTTAATTTTTTTAATTTATAAAATTTATATGTCTAAAGTGTTGTGTTTGTGTGATTTAATTAATAACTATATAGAAGTCTAACCAAGTTGTATGTGATTCCTGGTTGTTTTTATTTTTTATTTTTTTTGAAAACTTTCCTGGTTTTTAATTGCGCACGAGAATTGTATTAACTTAGGCTTCATAAACACAATAGAAGACATCAAACGAGAGTGGATACTGGAATTTTATTTTAATAATTAAAATAGATAATAACAATATAATTTATAATTATTTATATTAATCATTAAAAAGGTCACACCACCGCTACACCACCACCACCACCACCACCACCACCACCACCACCACGACCACGGCAACACCACACTACCATCATCACTACCACTATTTATATTATTATTATTATTATTATTATTATTATTATTATTATTATTATTATTATAAATGTTGTTATATTCCAAATAAAGCAATTAAAATATTTAATTATACAATTATACTCATTTTCTGAAAAATGAATCAAATACTACAGTTTTCTGGAATGCAACGAAATACTATAAGTGAAAATGTTTTTTGAAAAATGACTTATGACTTATTCCCAGAAGTTATTTCCTTGATTTTCAAACACACCCTAAATTAAATGATTGTCACTTGAAGAAAGTTTGAGAGGGAAGTTTTTAGAAGGGATACATAGCATTATTCATAATATATTTAAAGAAATTGAAAAGGCTAGGCTTAACTCAATTGTTCAATGGTCACTTTAAAAGTCTTGCTCTAAAAATAGTCAAAGATGATATAGATTTTTTATGTGCAAATTGTACAAGATGGAGTAAGAGTTTTCTAACATGCATTCCTAAATTTAGGGTCTGTTTGAAAAATATGAAAATGACTTCTCTGAAAAATATTTTATGGAAAATGAATCATTTTTTCAGAAAATAGTTTGATTTCCAGTGTTAGGTTACATTTTGGAAAACCTCTTTTGCGTATTTGGTTCATTTTCCAGAAAATGATTAAAAATGTATATTTATATATTTTTATTATTTTAATAAAATATAAAAATATATAAACTAAAATATTTATTATAAAAAAAAAAGAGCATGTGTCGTCGCTGCTCTGGTTTCGCCGGAAACTAAAGCAGTGACCTCACTACTCTAGTTTCGCCTGAAACCAGAGCAGCGACCACTGCACAGACGAAACCAAAGCTGGCGGACTGGTTTCAGGAGGAAACCAGTCCGTCGTTCCTCACTCAAACAACGCCATTTTCCGTCAAAACGTACTTGTTTTCCCTAGTCAATAAAAATCATTTTTCGTTGACTGAATTTTTCAGTTGTTGCCAAACCCCCTTAGCCCGAAAATTCCGGGCTTCCAAACACACACTAATGTATAAAAAGAAATGAAAGAAAGAAGCAAATGAAAAGCTTGCCCCGTACAAGGGAAATCCGAAAGCCGGCAGGCCATGCAGCAGATGGGCGCCATGTGTATAAAGATTACTGCATTCAGGAAATCTCTTTTCCAAAACAATAACTAATGGGAAATTTTTTATTTTCAACTTTCCCTTTTAATCACTCTGTAGTACTACAAGAAATCATTACCTCGCCAAAGTATCTCCAAACTCATTGGACTATATAAAACCCACCTTCCTCCCTTTCTTTCACTGCTATACTATAATACAGACACACTTCCATCAATCAACCAAAAGCTGCAGAAATCATGTTACCTTCCCTCTGATCATCACTTCTATTCTTCTAGATGTCCACCTAAAACAATCTATAGAGAGAGAGAAGAAGAAGAAGAAGAATGGGCATGTTATGAACAAAACCCAGAGCTTCAAAAGTGGGGGTTTGCATATTTCCTTTACTGTTTTGATTTCTTCTCTCATCATAGATCATAAATGTGGTTGCTTTATATGAAATTGGGTGTTCTTGAACAAGAAAGTTTATGTTTTTTTGTGCAGGAATAATGGGTAATGTAAGTGGGAAAAGGAATGGGGATGAAGCTGAGAGCTCTGGGGCCAAGAATGTGGAAGAAGAGGAGTATATGGAGTTTGTTCACTCTCCAGGCTCCATGGTTCAATATTCCCCCCTTCATACCCCCAGGGCATATCAATCACCTTTGATTTTCACTCCACAGGTCAGCTCCTTACAAAGCTAGCTATAGCATATATGTAGATAGATACTTATCTCGAGATGAAACAAAGCTATTAACTGTTTTGAATTGGTCAAGTAGTCGAGTGTAATGTGTTATATATATTCATGTGTTTGTTATTTAAAAGTCCCAGTTTTTTGGTAAGCACCTCATCTATGGGCAGTCATTGGAGGATTATTTGAACCATTACCCATAGATGAGAAATTGAAGTTGATATCTATTTACTGGAGTTAATGAAAAATCTGGGATTTGGTGATGTAGTTTTCATCTTTTGTTATATGTTTGATAATAAACTTCCTAGAAAATCCAGAGGAATTCAAGTTAATAGATGCCCTTGTTGGCCTATTAATATTGTGTGTGAAGATGGAGCTGATGGGTTGTGGTGTTGTTGCTAGCTTGTAGCTCAATAGCACCTCTGTGGCTCTCTCAAATCGGAGGTCACAGCCTCAAAGCTCAGTAGGGTCATTGACTCTTTGTGTTTCAATAGACTGAGAAAGTATGTATAGACAGATACTACATTGTAATAGAGTCACCGGCTCAAACCAAAAAGCTTTATAGGCTGGGCCGCTCGAACTGGGAGTGACTGGAAGTGAAATTTGTAACCTTGTAATAACCAAGCTAACAGCTTGACTAACTTAGTTGTGGTTATCCCATGTTTTCCTTTTTATAATTTTCTATTTCTCCCCCAAAAAAAAAATAGGCTGGTAGCAGTAGCTACCAAGAGATGAATATGATATGATATTTGCCCACATTGTACATGTGTTGTGTGGGGTTGATGGGTGTGTGTTTGGTGCTCTGAAGGAAGACACAAGAAGAGAATTTGGACTTTTTTGGCTCCCATAACTTGGATGGGGACCAATGAGGCTGGCAGAAAGTTGAAGCCTTGAATACCTGATTTGTAAAACCATCATTTTCCAAAGTGAAACTAATTTAGTCATCATCTTATGGAAAAAGGAAAACAATTTAATTTCTGAATGTTCCTGCTGATCATATGAAAGCAACTTATTCTAATTTGTGTGGAAATGATATGTTTATGAGGTCCCTAATGAAATGATACAGAACCAAAGCAATGCTGTGATGAATGAGAACACAACAGCAGAGTATGGGGAGATAGAAATGCCTTTTGGGAATGGGATTCCGACAATGATCACATGGAGGCAGGGTGGAAATGAGGTTGCTGTTGAGGGATCATGGGATGACTGGCAAACTAGGTAAGATTAGTTTTGTGTTTTTGTCCTTAGCTCTTTGCCTCTTCTTGTTGGTTAAGTTGTCTATTATGTAACAAATGCTTTGGTTTATGGCCTAATTTGTCTAACAATTGGTTCCAAGCAGAGACTACTTGCAAAGAACAGACAAGGATTTCAGTGTGATGAAGATGTTGCCATCTGGGAT
>CM008339.1:11290316-11300668 GCA_002525835.2 Ipomoea batatas
AAACTTCCCTCCAACCAGAGAGATTTATATGGTGGCATGGTCGCATGGTGCAGACTTTTTATATTACTCTGTATAGTATATTATATTATATTGGTCACTTTCTAATATTACACATCCACAATACTTAAATAATACAGAGTAATAAATAAATAAATAAAAACATTACACAATCCGAATGGAAGACATGAGCACTGAGAAGGATTCAAATTTATGGCTTTGTCTATTAAATCTGGTAATGCTTAATACCAAGCTTAGGCATTCCCGTCTTCTTTGGAATCTTGTGAAAACATGTGCAAAACAATCAAAATATAGAGCCTATTCATGTAAACACACTGCGGCTGCAGCCTGCAGGACAGAAGCTTTCTTAAAAACCATGACGATTGACAGGAAGCAACGAAATAAACCTTCAGCAAGTGCTCAGTAAACTTACTGGCAAACCATGTGGCAGCCTCAGTCACTGGGGTTCTTTTGCTCTAACTCTCTAAGTATTCTAGGCCTATCAACATTCAACAATTTCATCTTGAGTGTCAAGCTACTTCACCTTTCCATCAGGTTCTTAAGAGAAATCTATTTTTGCATTCATTATGTTGACGCAGATTCCTAAGAAGAAAATAACCCCAAAGAATTATACATTCATAATCAATTATTAACTCTCTACAAAAGTACAAAGAGAGCGTTCTGTATCTCTAAATAATAAACAGACCACTAGAAAACTACTCTGAATAAGGTTTGAAGACCAAACTGTATATATAGAGTGTGAAAACAGTCATGTTTAACCCTTGCTCGAATTCAACCTTCACTTTCCAAACTGCTAAATCTCCAACTCTAAAAGTAAAACAGAAACTAAAGCCGCAAAAACTTTTAGATATCATATTTCCTGTCCCGGTAAAGTACAAACAAGCTACTCAAGGATCAAGGTTCTAACATTTTGGCAACTACCAGTGCATTTTGCCGTTGAGCTATAAGATGCTAAAATAACTAATCAGTTTCCGAGAAGTTGCAGAGCAGCGTAATTCACAAAATCAATATTAGAAAATACCGAAAATTTAAGCACGAGACCGCGATCCAATAACAGCAACAAAAACGAGATCTGCCAGGGAACTATGAGAAGAAAATCGGAAATACCTCCACAGTCCAAATGAAGAAATCGAGAATCTCCGGCAGCTTGTCTCTGCTCATCGCTCGAAATCCAAGCGCAAAAAGCGAGTATAAACCTAAGAAATTCCCCGGAAACGAAAGTCAGATCATGCGAATTCCGCCTGCAATTATTGAAAGACGATGGAACGCCAAGTGCGCAATTATGGAGTCGTACCTGTACTGAGCTCGTAGGGCTTTCACTTCACATCCACATCTGATTTGGAGTGCAGAAAGACGGGGAGTGAAGGGAGGACTGGTGGTTACCTGAGTGGCTTGTTTTCTTGCTTCTGTATTGTTTCCTTTGGCTTGGTTTTTTTCACTTTAGCGTTAGTTTATACTAACCACCCCGCGGCACTTTTCCTATAGTCCAGTGGAGATGTCCAAACCCCAACACTGGGCCCCATTAGGTGAATTGCTCCTGGTTATTTTTAGCACCAACCTCATAATTAATATTTAATAATATCCTACATTTTTCTACTTTTTAATCGGTCGTTATACCGTGGACCATGGTCCATAATGCATTGTGGACCATGAATCATGACTGATACTGCAGTTGTGTTGAACGGATAGTGCAGTTACGCGGAATAGAGGCCGTGTCATCCATCTGGAACTGCAGTTGTGTTGAACAGATAGTGCAGTTGTGTTGAACGGATACTGCAGTTGTGTTGAAAAGGATATTGCAGTTGTGTTGAACGGATGAACGGTCTCTATTTCGCGCAACTGCAGTTTCCTTTCAACACAACTGCACTATCTTTTCAACACAACTGTAGTATCAGTAATGATCATGGTTCACAATGCATTGTGAACCATGGTCCACAATATGATTTGAATTTTTTAATTTAAGTGGTCGGATCAATCAACTTATAATAGTAGAGTGAGAGTTCAAAATTCACAAAAAACCCAAAGCATATACCAATCAGTAGTGTTGGGATCTCAAAGGGCAACAATTCCTTATGAGCAAAAGTGTATAGGTTGGGAAGATAATTTAGATGCTGTTTAAGCAATTTGCGATTTTTCTCTTTAAACGAGTGCAAGGACAAGGCCTTGGGGGTTTAAAACTAGTTTCATGAAGTTTTGATTTAAAAGTGGGAGAGATTTGAATTCTCGACCTCAAGATAGCAAGTAACTACTCAGAAGAACTGAAACTTGCGCGCTGACTAACTACGCCACCACCCCAATTGAACTAGTTTCATGAAGTTGAGATACTTGATGTTAATAAATATATAAATACTTGTATTTTTATTTTTTTTTGCTTAAAATTTTTTATTTAATTTTTTTAGTATACTCTAACATATCTATAGCATATGCTCAACAAACAATAATGTCATATGGGGCGCAACATTTCAAACCGTTGTAGCACTTTCATGACCTATGAGATCGAAAAGTCAAGACTGTCTAGACAAATGTGGATAGCGTTTGAAGCTTCCTAATTTCAATCATGTCATTTACTAAAGTCCCCTCAACACGGACACGTGGTGTGACCAACCTGATTGACCCATAGATGAACACTGCGTAACTCTTACTGGGAGAATTTTGACTTATGCCCCCTAGCGTAACGCTATAAAAGTCGATTTGCTCCTCGTATGAGTGAATTTTTTGGACTCTATACTTTCTTAGTACACATGATTGCAACTTTAATGACTTTATGAGTTTATGTGTACTAAGAGATCATACATGCACATATAAAAATATTACTTTTATCTACAATAAAACATTTAATAATTAATATACTTATCAACATTTATCATTATCAAGATAATAATCATTGCCACATTGTATACATTTCTCTTAAATTTATTGAGAAGAAACATTCTTTAAAAAAAAAAAAAAAAACTCTCCCTTTAGGTTTTTGTAATGTGCAACAAAATTATCAATGAAGTTAACAATTATTGTCAATTCAAAAATAAAAATCAAATCACACCTCATGAAAAAAGAAAAAAAGAAGCTAAAATGTAGAAAAATGATCATGCTATAAATAAAAGAACTAGAATAATTATATTGCCAATACAAGTGCCAAGCACCTTGTGCTCAAATGGCATGTAGTGGCCTCCCTCAAATGAAAGGCCATGAGTTCGAGCCCCTCTTTGTGCTTCAACAGGTTGAGAAAAGTATAGATGAACAGATACTACAATGTAATAGGGTCAGTTGTATTCAAAAAAAAAATAAAAATTGCCAATACAAGTGGACTAAAATCGCATACCACCCAATTACTTACCTATTTACAAGTCCATCTCATAGTCAATAGATGTACGATTGGTAGAGACCATTTGTTCTTTCAAAATACACATCAAGTTTCCACTTGAATTTTCACCCAAACTTTGTGGTTGTCACAAGTTAGCTATGGTTGGTGTTAATTAATCCATACATAGGCCCCAACATAAACCAATGATGTTCAATACAAGCGGCCATCAATCAAATCAGAGTAAGAATATATATACATTTGGGGTGAGCTAAGAACAAAATATATTTAATTTGTAAAGTGTAGACTTGTATATATTGTGTATATATATGTGTTTTATTTATAGACAAGCTAAGCATATAAACATCACAAGGGAGCTAATCATATGGCAACCCTCGTATTACAATGGTCCTGCTTTGTTGTAGATGTTTGTTAGGCAAATATAAGACATGAATTACAATAAACTAAATCACGCCCAATGAGCAACATTTAATCAGTCAATATCAAGACTCGTGAGTGATGAGTCAGGACTTGAGCACCGATGACTCACCTTATCTTATTAGATTGACATTTTGTACTTATGTGATGGTTTGAACCCAAGTCGCCCTTTATGCATAATGACATAAGTCAATTATAATAACTCTAATAGATAGTTTTCAAAAAAAAAAAAACTCTAATAGATATAAATGTTTTACCAGTTGTGACAAAAGTTAATAATCATTTATAAAACTAGTTACGATATTAAGCTTTGCACAATTAAATAAATGTACAGTGTTAAAAGAAAACAAATAAATAATTAGCATTATTAGAAATAGTACATATTGTTATTTAAAATTCCCAAACTGTATATTAAAATAACAAAAAAAAAAAACCTTTATGTGTATACTTAGATAATTAATTTATCATTCAAAGGATAATTTAAACTGACTTTGATAAGACCTATATTTTTTTTTTATATAAATCAACACATTATTAATTGTAGAATTAAAGTGTATTAATGATGTTAATAATTCAAAAGGAAAAAAAAAAGATAAAATAAGAATGTTAAAATAAAAAGAATTTGTAAGAATATATGAAAGTAAATATAATATACAAGTTATTATTCCATATGATTATACTAAGACGTTAAATGAAAATGATGTTCAAATGAAAAAGGCAAAAAAAAAAAAAAAAAAAAAAAAACCCCACACACACACACACACCCGTAATGAATTGGTTACTGTACACCAAAAAAAAAAAACACTATACCAATTATCACTAATATTAATTATACGGACACATTTCTTATTCATATTAGAACTACAACATTATTGACCTTTTTATACTTTGTTAGGATAAGGCTTAAATGTTGTGAAATAAACAATATAATATATTTAGAATAAAAATATCAACATCAATAAATTAATTGTCATATAATCAATTATTTGTGTAGGGAAGTATCATTATTCAATGATTAAAAAGTGTAAATTGCCAAATTCATTATACATGATATTTTTAGTGTGATTTTTCTATCTTATGTATTACATGAATAAGGTTAACTCAATACACTCTCAAATAGTTGTTGAAAGTTTTCCTCATTGCCCAAAAAGTATAAATTACTAAACTTGATATGTTAAATAGTAAATTACATTTTTAATCCCTACACGAGCAAAGTATACAAAGCACACATTTTTAGTAATATCAATTATTTGTAGTGTAGATATAGTCATTCAGTTATTATCAAAGTAGCATATTTAATCACTGAATGATTAAATTAGTCACTTTATAATATATTGGTGGAAGAAATAGTTCATAGTGGATCAAATTCTTCATTTTAACAATAATTAATAAACTAAATGTACATTTTAAAATAAATGAAAGATTACATTTATAATTTGGTCGTAATTGGGGGCAAAAATGCAATTATTTCAATTTTAAATTTGGGCAAGGCCCAAACCAACTCAGCCCATAATATAATGGGCCGTAAATTCGAGCCCATATAATAGGTCCGAGTAGCTCATCCATAAGAAGAGCTGAGCAGATTGACCATACAGTATCCTCCAATACACAGGCACACAGCATGTTTGATCTTCAGGCTTGAAAACACACATAACACATTCTGCTAAAGGTTTCACCTGTTTGGGAAAAAAACAAAAGCAACATCAACATGTGCTGATCAATGATGTTAGGTCAAGCAAAACAGAATCATATAATGAAATAACATCAACATGTGCTGATTAGGCGATCGGCTCTGGTTATAATGAATTCTAAACTCGTCTAAGAGACATCACACATCAATTGTGATAGAGATCAATGCAGATCAAAGTTGATTTCACTTCCTCTACTACGAGGTTAGATTTCTAGTAGAAATCGTACTATTTACACTGCCTCCTCTTAAATATTTCAATTAGGCCGGAGATCAATAATATTTGTTTGCAGACACCAACCAAGATTTACCTGTTTTCTTTTTGCAGCACACCAACTGAAGTGACACAGGAAATCTTGAAGGGCAGAATGGATTAAACTCTGATATCTATCTTAAATTCTTATCATTTTTTCTCCTCGGAACACTTGTCCAATTTATGCAGGAATTTATTTCTGAATCTCTATACGATAGACCTGTAGTTTTCAGAACGTTGCTGTCGTTCCCCTGTGCAATTCTCATACCACGTTCTTGCCACGTCATTAGTGAGCCCCTCCTTTCCTCTCATCTTCTTTGTCCCCTTGCGCCACTGCCCAATCCTCCGTGGATAATGCAAGTGGATTTATTACCGGTTATTGGTGGAATCATTCTTGGATTGATCTCAATATCGGGGTTGATGATTATAATTTTTAGATTATTTTTCACATTGCACTGTTATCCGTATTGTACTTAGCGGTGAAAAAAAGGGGACCAACGGGAATGAAAATATTTCCTTAGAAAATAACTTATATTCTAGAAAATATTTTTTACTCCAAAAAAAAAATAAAAATTCATAAATTATTTTTTTGAATTCCAAACACAACCTAAAATTAATTTTTATTTTGATATAATCACTTATGGAATCAAACTACAATTTATCGAATTAATTGAATTATATTTTGACCAACTGAATTAATTCAATTACTGATCAAATTAACTTTCTAAATCATTAATCAAAAGTTTTACTACTCCGTATTAATTTAACCCCTACTTATAGTTTGGTTAAATTGAATTATATCTTAGATCTCATGAGAACGTAAATTGAGTCAATATAATTTTGATATTTAACATCAAGTTATACATTTTGTACATAAGTAACTCAATCAAAACTCAAATTTTCAATATTTGGGACAGAAATTGAAACATCTTATTGATGAAAACAAGTGATATTTTTCATTTTCATTGCCTTTATATAAATGTCCTAAAAGATATATCTTTTTTTTTTTTTTTGGTTAGGTAAAAATAATTCTCTTGGATGACAAGAGAATACACCGATTGGTTAGGTAAAAATAATTATCTTGGATAACAAGAGAATACACCGAGTGACCGAGAGGTTAAAAAAAAACAAAAAACAAAAAACAAAAAAAGGAATCACCTTGATTCCATCTGATAATAATGCCAAAAAACAGGCGAGCGAAAAAAAAAAAAAAAGAAATTTGAAAAAGAATAAGCGCATACGGCGGGAGTCGACGGTTGAGGGTATCTTTGTGCACTGGTGTAATACCAACTGAAGAAAGATTCCCTTCACCCATCCTTTGTAGCTTAGCTAGCGGTTTTAGAGTGCGCCACATCGTTTAACACCAAAACTCATATCCTCCATCTTTAATCTCTTTCTCTCCCTCTCATAGCATACTCATCTTGCTAAAATGGCAGCTAGCTCCGTTCCAATGCTCCAATTCCCAGCGCAATCCCTTCATTCTAAGTCCCCTTCTTCCACCGCTTTCAGATCCTTTACTTTTTCACTCCCCAAATTAACTGGTATACATCTCCCTCTCTCTCTCTCTCTCTCTCTCTCTATATGTGTGTGTGTGTGTGTTATATGCGTGTTTGTGTATGAAATTGCTGCATAGTTATCGTTTTATTTAGTTATTTATTTAATTTTGCAGGAAATTCAGGGAGGTATAGTGTAATCCGGTGTTCTTCTTCGAGTGGAAGAAAGCCGGATGGTTATTCCGCGGACAAGGAAGTGAAGACGGTCGAGAAGATTCTAGAAGAGAAACGGAGAGCAGAGTTGTCGGCTCGTATTGCTTCCGGGGAATTTACTGTTGAGCAATCTGGGTACGTAAGGTGTAGGGCTTAGACAGGTCACTCACTCAAAGGATAAGGACTAAAAGGAGTAGCATTTTAATTTTTAAGATTTTACCGTGTTAGGACCAAAGTGGACCCGCGGATTTGTTACTGTTAGTTATTTTTTCTGGAAATCAAGACAATAACCTCATTTTCTTCTTTGTAATACATGTTTTTAGCTGAATGAGTTCAATCTTTTGTTCTTGGAACTAGGATTCCATCAATCCTCGTCGATGGGCTATCGAGATTGGGTGTTCCTAAGGGGTTTCTTGAATTTTTGTCTAAAATGCTGGGCGGCAGTGAAGCATATCCTCAGATTCCGGAGGCAAAAGGATCTATTAAGGCCATTAGGAGTGAAGCCTTTTTCATCCCACTGTATGAGCTTTACCTCACTTATGGTGGAATATTCAGATTGACATTTGGCCCCAAGGTTTGTCATTTTCTTGTGTAATCTTCTCTTCCATATCTCATGTGGTTGGTTAGTTTATTATTAGAAGCACGCTGCTATGGTTTCTGTATGACTATAATACTTGTATTGACTAATGATTTGTGTGTTATGCAGTCTTTCTTAATTGTATCAGATCCTTCTATTGCCAAACACATATTAAAAGACAATTCAAAGGCTTATTCCAAGGTTAGTTGTTTTTTTTTTTACTTGACTCAATTTGCACATAACATTTGATTCCCTGTGAATTGAGGAGGGAGGGCGGGGAACAATTGGATCTTAACTTCAAAGCTAATTCCTCAAAACATGTTCATGTCCAGGGTATCCTAGCTGAAATTTTGGATTTTGTAATGGGGAAGGGACTCATCCCTGCGGATGGGGAGATATGGCGTGTCAGGCGGCGTGCTATTGTTCCAGCATTGCACCAGAAGGTATCAGAATGTTCTATGGCCTTGTTGTGGTCTATATTTATCTTGCCACTTATTCTTTTACGTTTTCTGTTGCTCATTCTTGTGAGTGAACTTACAAAAAGAGAAAAGAGGGAAATGTAATGAATGAGGTGCTTCTACTTTAGGTGTTGTTATCTTTTGCCATTGCTTATTGTAGTATGTAGCAAAAATGATTGGCTTGTTTGGACAAGCAACCGATAGATTGTGTAGTAAACTCGATGCTGCCGCATCGGATGGAGAAGATATGGAGATGGAGTCCCTTTTCTCACGCTTAACACTGGATATCATTGGAAAAGCTGTATTCAATTATGACTTTGATTCATTAAGTGTTGATGCTGGTATAGTTGAGGTAATTCTCTACTGGTTGTTGCTAATGAGTTCAAGTCTACCACTGTTTAGGTTTTGCTTAATGTTTTGTGTTTTCTTTATTTTACCTAGAGCAGGCTGTATATACTGTCTTGCGTGAAGCAGAAGATCGAAGTGTTGCACCAATTCCATTTTGGGAGATTCCCATATGGAAAGACTTTTCACCTAAGCTGAAAAAGGTCAACACAGCACTCAAGTTGATAAATGACACTCTGAACGAGCTGATTGCGATATGTAAGGTAATGCCATTTTGTTGGTTTTGCATATATTGTGAAACCTAGATACTTTCTTTATTACTTTAAAAGTCTAAAAAATAGCTTTCACTCCTCTCTTTGGTTCACTTGTCCTTACAAAAATACTCCGTATAATTCAAAGACCACATTTTCTACCTTAAGTAAAGAGCTGGTAAATTCCAAAGTGTCCATCTCCAGTGTAGCAGAGAATACTGCTTTTGCTAAGAAGCTTTGGTATTAATTCTATGATGCCTTGTGCAGCTTTCTTTGCTTTGATCTTTTGCTGCTAACTTTATCCTGTTTTGTTATTTTCAGTGCATATGAATAGTGCTATATTTAAAGTCTTCCAAAAACTTTGTTCATTAGTTCAATGCTGCTTTAGCGCCTTTTAGACATTCAATTTGCTTAGATTTTTTGCTTCTAAATTACATCATGATCGATTTTGACATCAAAATATATTGCAGAGGATGGTAGATGAAGAAGAGTTACAGTTTCATGAGGAATACATGAACGAACAAGATCCTAGTATTCTCCATTTTCTGTTGGCATCAGGGGATGATGTATGACATGGTGTCTCTGTTGGATGTATAAATGTATTTATATCCAAAACAATTTGGTGCAAAGGTTCTCATACATTAATTTGTAGGTCTCAAGCAAGCAACTTCGTGATGATTTGATGACCATGCTTATAGCTGGACATGAAACATCGGCTGCAGTGCTGACTTGGACATTCTATCTTCTTTCCAAGGTTGGTCCACCCTTCCAAACATCTTTTTCTCTTCATTTCCTGTACATTTATAACCTCAAATGAACCTGCCCATTTAGGTTTACAGGAGTTCATACACATTTCTTCTGTAAAATAGCACTGCTTGTGTGATCTCTCCCTTATAGATATCCAACATTTCATTGAAAACCTTATTCTTTAAATGAACTGATGTATATATGTATGTGTCTGTGTGTATTATCACGTGATGTCCTTTAATTTCTTATCCTTTTCCTAGCTCATTTATTTCTCTTGGTTTACTTGAATTTATAATTGCAATTTCAGTTACACCATCAATATTGGTGAAAAAAAAAGTGATACTCTTACTTCCATTTAACTTAAAGTACCATAAGTACACAGTTCATTGTTAAACAATTTTACTTCTGTTGACATTATGACAGAATACTTGTGTTTGTATATCTGTGTGTATGTATAGTAAACAAGTTATCATGATAGAAGCTCTTTTTGACCTGTATTTTCATTGGAAAGGCATGAAAAACAGCTTGCAATAGTTTTTGTAACTTTCCTTCGTCTTTGATGCTTGCAGGAACC